>JAVYIG010011694.1:0-58799 GCA_035222895.1 Strongylocentrotus droebachiensis | reverse complement strand
GTGCATACGTCATAATAGGTTGATTTGGCCGAGGCGGGGAGTGCGGTGAAGAAACTCGGCCAATGTGGATTGAGGGAGATTGGAGACTGACACTTCACATCCCTTCACGTACTTAGGTCGTCGTGAAGTGAGGTCACTTTGTGAAATAGTGGAAGACAAACGATGCAAAATTTGAATATTTTACAGATCTTGGGAACCGGATTTTTCCGTCTGCAATGAGAAAAAATTGCGTAAACGCACATACCAGAACAAAAAAGTTAACTCTCTTCTAGATTTATAGCTAGTAGTAACTCCATGGTCAGAGTGAGAGGTTTGCATGGTGTACCATTAAAGGGGTTCACTGCCTCTCTAAATACATAGTCAATTAACATAATTCAGTATAACAAGTTATTGATGTCAACCTAATCGACACACTAAACTCAAATGCTGTCATATCCAGGAGGTTACATTGTATATTATTATATCGTATTATATTGCGTATCGGTCAATGCCCACTTATTGGCGTCTGCGCATCACACAATAATCTTTCTTCCATTATATTGCATTGTTGCTTTCTGGGATCCCCCGCCTCCTTTATCAATATCTGAAAAGGATGTTAATGCTCTTTTAATTTGACTTTATTGGACTTGAGCAGCGGATACAGTTCACTGAAAGTTCAAGTTCGGTGTGATTATCCCATTCCTGCGTGTTTGTCATTATATGGCTACGGTACAATTACAGGAAATGTGCCTTGTCCTTGTGGAATTATAAATCATGACAATGCATGCCATTAAAGTAGTATGATAGTGAAATTGCTACTTTTATCAATCGTAGCAGTGAAACGTGAAAGTAATCAGTGTTATGCCGATAATTTTAATGCAACGAGGCATAAATGGCAATGCCAAATTGGAGTCAGATTCATTAAAACGCGTAACCATCACGTTATGAAATAATTTTGTTAAGTTAAACGACGCGGCTTCACCCTTCCCGCTTTTCACAGGGCGCTCTTTTATAATGGCAAACATTTGTGTCTGTATATTATTCCATTCATACGTGACTGACTGCCATTATGGCGGGCTTCCTTTGCACAGCTAATGTTGTGTGGAGGTGATGACAGACTGCACATTCCTCTGTGATCGATAATCATGCACATGCAATCGTTATATCTGATCAGACGACAGGCTCAAGTTCAGGCGGAAGGAAATGTTGTCTCTTTAGAAGTTCAGACGCAGCCAACATTTAATACGGCGTAAATCATTGGACATTATATGGAAAGGGACTTCGTTATATAATAAAGGTAATACTCGGATAAAGGGCCTTTACCGGGCGCCAGAGATGTATTCATACACAGTTGAATGTTTTTTTAACGTGATTTTAAATTCGCTACGTTGATAGGAATCCTTTACCAACACGATAGCAGCTACTTTTGAACTATCAACCTGCGGTAATTTCAATTTCATTTACGTATACTGCTATCTACTGCTCATGATGTCCCGATGTGTCGACAGCCAGGTCCCACAATGCATCACGGGCGTGTGATCATGCTTAGGTACAGTAACAGGAAATAGCTATGTGCACGCCTTCACTGTAATATGGCCGAACTTTAAAATACATTACAGCAGTGGTAGCGATCTCGGTAAAAATACACCGCCTTTAATATTAAAGGTAAAGACCAGTAATGGTCATGCGATTGCATTGTGAAAGAAACGTTGTGGAATCGATCAGAAAAGGTTGATCATCTAGCATCTAGCATCTGCAAGGTTCTGGAATCATCAAAATGACAAGAAATTTGGCCCATTCTTCGTAAAGTTACAAGCACTATACACAGAAAGATGTATATGGGACTACCCTATATCTCTCACACGACCATGAGAGAAACAAATTTACCAAAGATATGAATTAGTAGGCGGTTTCCCGGCAAATTTTTTATCATCATGTATTAGTCAAAACATATTCTTTCACATGATTGGTAATGAGAGCTTCCATTTCATTTTTTGAAATTGGGGCGTTTCCAATACTGGTCTTTACCTTTAATGTTGAGTTTGAAATATTTGCTTCATCATAAAAATAAGTTTTATATCTTCTTATTCTCCTTCGCCAGGTGATGCGATTCGACCCTCTAAACAACGGAGATGCTGTGCGTGTTTGAGATCAGAAGAGGAACGAAACGGTTGTCATGGCAGCGCACCAAGGGGACCCAGCAATCGGAAATAGAATCTTTGTAGCTGGTTTCTGGATCACATCATAGCCATCACAATGTTCTCTATCAATCAGTAATTTGGGACCACCGGACCGAGAGTGAACAAATGTGAGTTCGTGATTTTAGTCTCTCTCCCTCTCTCTCTCTCCCTCCCCCTTCTCTCTCTTTATAAACATATATATATGTCTCCCTCTCTCTCTCTCTCTCTCTCTCCATATTTCTCCTATCCTCTCACTTTCTCTTTGCACGTGCATTAAAATTTTATCTGTGCTCAAGTTGCATGATAAATCGTCGCTGTTTTCACGAAGTGACGGTAGTGAAAAAAAATTGCATTCACTTTGCGTTACGATTTTCCTCACTACCGTCACTTCGTGAAAACAAGGACGAAATTTTCTCTTGAGAAATCGCTTGATTTATGCCTTTAGCTGATCACTTTAGTATTAAACCCTGCTTTGGTATTTATAAAAGTTCAAGGAGCATAACAATCACGTTTCATTTGCAGCTGTCAGGAAAATGATATCTTTTCATATTTTTTCTGTTTTTTAAGTACCATATCATTGGTACCAAGGGACATATCTTTTAAACACAACCTGGGAAAGGATTTAGAAGAGAAAAAAACACAGATAAATGTTGAAACTCCGTAGACGAATATTCATATATTTTTTATAGCATTTGCGTGTGTCCATAAATATTTCTGCCATGAAACAAGAAGGTTGTATAAATAGTGTAATCATGTGGTATTTTATTATTGTGATTTTGTTATGATATGAAAATTATTAAGTTTAAAGAGAGCTGGTGAAAGCAAAACAGAATATCTTTTCATATTCATAATAGAGACAGATTAGTTAACGGGAATATGGTATAACATTTTGCCCGAAGATGCCGAATTTCTAACTCGTCGCGGTTGACGAATGTGTTTGAAGTAACTTTCTGAAGCTCAAATTAAACATGCTAATCTTAATTTTCGGGGCAACTATTTCGCGCGTGTTTTAAATAAGTGTGTCTCAATGTTGCTTAGTGTAAAGTAGGCCTGTCCTATTTTATTTCTTTTTTATTTCTTTTGCAATAACAGATGTGGCGACCCGTGCTTCGACTCATTGACCTCCATCACTGCTCATGGCGACGATGCGTAACCGTCTTCAGTGTCCTTCTCGTCGTCAACACTGCCTTCCATTGGACTCTGGTCGATGACGTACACTCGCGATCGGGACAGCCCGGCAAACGGAGCGCGATCTCGATGTCGAGGGACGGAGGCGGGTTGCCGTTTCGTGATCGGGTGATCAGCATTAATAAATGGTATGACGAACTGAAGGGCGGAAAACTGGACGGTAAGGGAATCGACTTCGATGATGATGACGAGACCAAGGATGATGCGAATAGGAAAGGAGATGATATGGAGACTCTGATTACTTACATAACGAGGAAACCTTCAAACAGACGCCCTCTAGGGGAGGTGCATTTATACACGAATAGAAATGTAAATGAGTCACAACCGACGCAGACGAAACTTCAAAGGATTCGCGAAGATAAACTCGGGAATCGTCGATTGGTGTCGGCGTCGATCGACAACACTCGGAATGAGAGTGAAATCGTTCGGAAAGTTGAAATAAGTCGAAAGGAAATTGATAGCATGAGGGAAAGAGTTCAGACAAGAAGAAGAGAGATCAGAAACAAAAGCATGACAGAAAGTGTCGAGAATAAGCTTCTCTTTTTGCGGAATTCTAAGATTAAACTAAGGACGGCGCCAACAAAAAGTAGCAACTCAAATAAAGATCGGGTTGTAAAGTTGATACAAACGATTGAGGCTTCAACGGATCGCAAAGTTATAGAAGTTTATTCAAACGAAAAGATACGTTTCTACAGCCAACCTAGTTGGCTTTATTCAAGTGACTTAGAGGCGATGAACTTTTTGGCGGGCTCTTGGGTATTGGGCAGACGACTGGCTCGACACTTCGAGATACCGCTATCGGTTAATCGTCTCGTACTCGTCTCGAATGATGAAATTGAACGTCTGGTGGATAATTACGAGCGAAAAGGAGAGAAAGGTGACACTGAAATGGAATGCCATCAATCGCTGCGTACATTGGCTTGTCAAGCGGCATGGTGCTCGATTGATTTAAGCCTGGTGGTGGCATTTCATTTGGACCGGGTAATTGGTTTGAACGTTACTCCCCCGACAGTTGGCCGGGAGCTGCCGCTTGGGACACGGCACCCTCCCGCGTTGCAACATGTCAGCCGATCGAACGAGACGCAGGGCTCCAAATTTGCACTCGACGTTGACCTTCCTGTACGGGTTGTCGCACTCATTGTGACGTCATCAAGGAAGTTACATTTGGGACCTGCTGCTGGGCGAGGGGCCGGCGAACATTACCGCTATATGACGAGAAAGGCGACGGAAGGCAAATTGGAAGTTTCGTCGGATCTCTCGGAGAAGCTGTTCATCTTTTGTTACCTCTTAAAGGTATTTGCCATTTTGATGGGAAGAAGAGTGGAGCCAAAATTGAAATAGTAGTCAACTAGAAATTATCGCAATTACTGTTGCTGAAAAATAAAACTCCAAAATGATCATACCCTGTTCGGTTTCGCCCCCCACCCCCCCCCCCCCCCCCCCCCACTGGCCCCTCATCCTCTGTTGTTTATGCACTCTTAGTTCATAAGAGGGAATATTTCGTTCTGGAGATATTAAACATGAACAGGCAAAACTTAAGATTTAAGCAATAAGCCTTATGTATTCCATGCTTGCCTTTTTATTCAGGAAGAGATGAATCCGTATATTATACAACATAAGACCTCTCCCCCTCTCTCTCCCTCCCCCCCCCCCCCCCTCTCTCTCTCTCTCTCTCTCTTTCTCTTTCTCTATGTCGATCTTCTCTCGGAGGAAAATGGATACAATTTAATAGGAAACTTGATTTTGATAATGATGTGTCCTAAAAGCTGGAGGGTGGGAAATGTAACCAAAACTCTTTTTGTACCTGAAAGAATATGAGACGTTAACTTAAAGTGCACCTCTTCATGGAAAAGAAGTCACAATATTAACCACGTAGCTATTTCTAATTTGACTTTTTCTTTTCCTTCCACTTGTTAATTTCGATTTAGATATCAAATTGCAGCACGGATATATGGACGGGATATTTCAACTCTTTGCTTCTCCCTCATCGTTCAAACCACTTCAATGGATCATTCACCGATTACTGCGATACCAATATAACGTCACCCATCAAAGTGTTCCAATCTTCAATAATTCCCGACCGGACAGGCAGTGTTATGCTAAAGAAATTTAAAAGGTAAATAATTTCCTTTTGTTTGTTTTTGATAATGTTTGTCTGTATTTTTTTTGTATTTGATGTAGTAGTACAAGAAGTATTTTTCCCGTAAAAAAGCAATAACATGAAACATACGAAGTAAGATATATATATAATGTATATAATACATACATACGGATGGATAGCCCTGCTAAGCACTCACAACATGATATCGCTGGTTTTCAGAGCGGTCCAAAGATTGGCACTACGTATCAAAACATACAAGACGGTCACCACTCTTACTCTCAAATACAAACTTCAAGAACAGTTGTCAATCTACAGATCAAACGTTAGTCAAATTCTATGTGATATTCATATCATATTTGAAATACATTTAACCGTTCTAAGACAACTACCTTTCTGCAATATTACCCGATAAGACATCTTCACCGGACATCTCCACCACACAACTAAAGTGAATTTCTATCCAAGTCGGGTAGTATTAAAGGTGGGGTAATTCATTTTAGGAGTTTTCCAGAGGTGAGAATGGTCCTTGGGTATAGTTGTCCTAGAAATAATGAAAATATGGATAATTGACCGGGGTATATGTCCTAGAAATCATGATCCTTATTGGTAGATGTCCGGGGGTAGTTGTCCTCGGAATAATGATCCTTATGGGTAGTTGCCCGGGGTATTTGTCCTAGGAATAATGATCCTTATTGGTAGCTGTCCGGGGTAGTTGTCCTTGGAATAATGATCCTTATTGGTAGTTGTCCGGGTGTACTTATCACATGGTCGTTGTCTGGGGGTGTCTTTTATAAAGGAATAGGCTAAACTAAACACGAGGATAGCGCTGTAAAGCATATGCTGAATACCATGATATTAAGCCATCTCTATGTGCAAACCATTGATTTATCATGAATTAACCATTTTCTGCATTTTAAATTCTCTTTCCAGGATATCGAGCGAAAATATGGAGCTCCTCCAAGCTGGACGAATCCGACAACGACTCCTCCAATCCATCTTCCTGGATCGCATCTTCTGGGCTGAGGCTGGTGGTCGTCACGGCATCGAGATCATTCTCGACATCATTGATGGCCGCGTCAAGGAACTATTCGAATGGCTTTCACGGTTTTCTAACGCGAGAAAGAAACGACGGAAAATATGATAATTGGACTTTTCCCTGGCTTTATAATTATGTCCGATTCTTTTCTGAAATTGCCAAAGTGTTTTTCTTTTCTTTCTCCCCTTGTCATATCCGATTATTGTTTCAAGATGTGTAGCTTAAGTTTGGTCTTATTTATTTTTGACAAAGAGTGCTGTGGTGAGGTTTTTTTAGTTATTTAAAAATCTAGTTTGGCTGAAGAAATATCACATTGCTGCAATAACATTGCTACACAAGTTATTAAGTAATATTGTACGTTATTTATTTACAATGAAATAGATACTAATTTGCCTGTATGTAGAACAATTATTGGAAGTATAATAGCAGGTTTATGCATAAGCACTACTGTCTTCTCTGTAGGTAAGTGTGTATCTATAATTCAACAAGTTATTAGCTGTATGATCTGAATACATTATCAGCTGCGGATCCGGGATTTTCCAAGAAGGGGGAGGGGTGGAGCTAGGGGTCCGCCTTATGATTTCTAGTGGGGCAAGGCGGCTATCTTGAAGGTTCTGAATTCAGAACCTTCAAGATATCCACCTTGAGATAGAAACACCTACTCTCACCCTAGGAAAATTGTATACAACAAAGGGTTGTCTTGGTAACCACTTTCATCTTTACGAATGGGGTCAAGAGGCCCACCTTAAGGCCCCTGATAGGTTAAAGGGGTTGTGGGGGCCTAAGTACGGAACCCCCAAAGTTATGAGTTTTTAACAATTAAGAACCTTTAAGATGTCCGTCACGATCAACAGAAATGGTAATTATCTCCTGGACATTCACTTAGCCCTTATCATTCCCTTTTTTTTCTTTTTCTTTTTTTAGAAATCATGTCTCTTTCTCTCGTGAAGACAATTTGATAGAACTCTTTTATCGTATTGTTCTACTTTCCTCCGAGGTTTTCGTGAGTTAATATCGAGCCTGTCTATCGGCAATATTTTTCTTTTCAAAATCGCCTATATTTGTTTATGATGACATACGTCCAAACCTGCGTCCTAGTTATGAAGTTCACAAAAGATATTCCAATACTCCGCCTTAGACAAGCTGATATGTGTCCTATTTAATGCTGGCAGATTGGGTAACAAATAGAACTTGACAAGCTCTACACAATAATGGTCGCAACTCTATGAAAATAATAAATATATCATCAAACGATTATGTCCTGAAAAGTACAAAATATTAAAAAAATCTCTGTCCGATATTAAGCTCATTAAAGAAAAGAGTATCTTCACATAATAAATTGTTTAATATACGGGTTGCCGGGGTTAGTGCAATGTATCCCGTGAAACCTGACTTATAAATTGAACCATCGTTATAAAATTCAAACACGACAAATACTAAGGATGGCGAAATGATGCAAATATTTAATCGAAGGCACAGTGATACCGGATCTAATAATCAAATATTAGAATAGTTATCATCTAAATATCCGATGTATTTATTTCTTCGTGTGCGTTTGACAATGCAGTAGTATTTAGTGATACAAACTGGAAAAAGAGTTTGTTTCTTCGTATATTTAATCATACTTTGTGTGATATCTGTATTATCGTGTGAAGGTGGTTGTATACTTTGCAACAAGCTATCAAACTTGATCGCAAATACTTTCGAAAAAATCATCTGAAAGTAATTTCAATAGCCTCATCCATCACCCATTGACATTATTTTGCGAACATTACAACGACGTATTACGTAATCTAAACGTGATTTCCATGGAATATACCAACAGGTAGGCCAATTAGAATTGATTTTTCGAAAGTCTTTGCGATCGTGTTAATTTGGAACGATGGCCTTGGGAGTAGATTTTTTTTTTTTTTTTTTTTTTTTTTTTAAACAAGAAAGCAGGTTGTTTAAACATACCAACATCATCAATCTTCTTGAAGAGCAGTTTCTGAATTGCTGTTCCGCGCATACATTATGATAGAGATTCTTATATTATGTACAACGATTCATCATTGCCCATGTTTTATGCATATAGTTATGGACTGATGTGAATATTGAGGATCATGGCACTTCACATTTGAATTTATTTATCACATAGGCCCTTTTCAGTTATGTGAATTAATTTCATGTCATATGTTCATACAACAGACATTTTTATGTGTCACTCGTAAAGAGTTTGAAATGTCAATTTATAAATGTTGCTGCAAATGTATTAATTTCGTTGATTCATTAAAACAAAGTATGACTTTCAGCGTAACTTCATGTTTCTCTAGTTTTCTTCTTATCATACTTTTAGCCAGCATGAATATGTTTTACAAACAGAATATTGACATATTAACAAAAATCCTCTTTTTGCAAAGGCATTTGGATTATAATTTTTTTTTTACTCGAGTGATTTCTTTGATCTAATAGATAAGTTTGTTCAAATGAGTAAGTTAGTGTTCTGCCCAATTTAATCGGTCCTGAAAAACATATCAGCGATCTATAAATGAAATTTCTATCGTGAAATTAACTTGTCACTTCATTGTTGAAATACATTAGATTACTTGAGAAGCTAACGGAGATGGCGCACTGTAATATGTCAGTCGTTTTTACATCCACTACTACAGTCGCACATACTTTCAGATTTATTTCAGTTTTAAAGTGGGAATGGGGAGCAATTCATTATGTCATGGTCCTGATATTATGAACATGATAATTATTATCATAAACATATTTGATTACGGAAATAAATCTACCACAGGCAACCATGAAGTTGTCTTTGGGAAGGGGCGACCCATCTCCGAGAAATAGATAGAGAGAGAAAGAGAGAGAGAGGGAGGAGATAGAGAGAGAGAGAGAGATAGAGAGAGAGAGAGAGAGAGAGAGAGAGAGAGAGGGGGGGCAGTGATGGGAAGGATACGGAATAATAGTACACGTAAAAAGCCTCTTGCATAAGAAGTTTGGTTCATACGCAACTTAACTTTTAACCAAATCGACTTGCGTTTGGTCGCATCTTTTCGTGCGAGAGGGCACGTGACATATAAATACTGACACTGTTCATTCTTTTAAAAAATGCCTACAGGTTGAGTGCAACATTGCCCCTGCGGTAGCAATACAATTTGCAATGCGTTTTATGGTAATAATAATTTTAATTATATGACATTTGTAAAGCGCCGAATCCACTTGAGAGCAAATGTTCAAGACGCACTTGTGAAAAAAAGGGGGAGATCACATTAAAGCATTAAAAGAACAGATATAAGAACACACACAAGTGAAAGAACAATTAATTATACGCCGAATTAAACATTTGTATGTTTTAAGATCATCATCATGTTCAAACGCTTCAACTGAAATACTATAATTATATTGAATCTCTTGAGGGAGAGCATTCCACAGCGAAGGCCCTGTATGAGAGTGCGGGGCGCTGTCTTCGTCAGCCTCAGGACACTCCGCCCCCTGTTGAAAAATGGCTTGCTATGCCATGACATAGAGAGAAAGCGTGTATATCTACGTCTGCAGTCGAATGTACTTAACTATATTTGCTTGCACTGGCTTCAATGTTAACCCAAGAAAACAATGGCCGGCATTACCAGACGACTGTCTTGTTTCGTTTTGAGTTACATGTCAAATATTGACACTTGTGTGTGTGCACAGCTTCATTTTCATTCACTGACAACTTTACCTCTCTCGCACAAATTTAAATGACGGTTATGTAAACTCAGAACAATCGGTTTGACTGCTTGGAACCAGAAGGGCATCAACTCTTTGTCATTTATTAACTCATGGTTAACGTCCTTCTGGCGCTTTAACAGACGTCTCCTTTGGTAGCATTGTCCGGGAAATATGAAGTTTTGAAGGTCATCTTCCAGAATTTAAAATTGATTAAAAGACGACCTACAAAACATCAGATATTTGGGCAACTTTCCTTACTTGGAATATTTGTGAACAAGCATTTTATATTGAATGCATATTTTGACTTACAAGGCGATAATATTAAGATACATGTCCTGCTTGAAGTTGTATGCTAATGGTGAGCCTAGACAAATACCTAAGACCGTAGTAACAAATATTATCCAAGGTTGATTCTGAACAAAATATGATATCGTATATAGATGGATTGAAAAGTTTATCACCATGGTTGCTGAATATATTGTACTTTACTATATTTGCATGTTTATCAATTTAATCCGAGATTTTGAAAACAAATTACTACATAGGGTCAAGTATACTGCATTCGTGAGAAATCACAAACGCAGGTGTGGTAACTTCGTAAATCTTTGAAGCGCTCCATTTGTTGCATCACATTTCGTTATGTTATTCACTTTTGGTGGTTAATAATTATGTGGAGCGAAAATATTCCACTAATGACCCTCCCTGGTCCGTCTTCTTTTTCTTCTTCTTCTTCCACTTATTCTTTTCATAATTCTTGCTCTTTCTTCTTCTTCTTCTTCTTCTTCTTCTTCTTCTTCTTCTTCCATTTCTTCTTCTCATAATTTTTCCTCTTTCTTTTTCTTGTTCTTGTTCTTCTTGTTCTTGTTCTTGTTCTTCTTCTTCTTCTTCTTCTTCTTCTTCTTCTTTAGAGCGGATTGATTACACTTGCTAATCAGTCTATTACCAACACAAGAACAGTCTACGAACTAGAGTAACGAAGCACTAAAGATCATACACACATGGGATTGCAGGATCTATGGTGACTCACATCCGATATACTGTCCTTAATCCCTAGAAATTCGGAGGAAAGTAAAAGGTCGGAACACCTTCTAGATCACTTGCACGCGCCCCTGAAGGATAGGTTTCCATATGAAAGGCTTTAGAATGAATTTTTAGATTTAAATTATTTTATCATTATGTTGTTGCTTGTTTCCATGGTAACTGGGTGTTTCAAGGTCTTGGTACAAGTAACTCTGTCGGTGGCGGATCCAGGTAGCAAGGGACAAGAGTACTAACCCTTGGAAAAGAAATATGTTATGATATCTTGAGTATACCGTAAGAAGAATAAGAATGTGCGACTACATGTGCCCCCAACATCAATGAAATTAGACCTGCAATGCAAATGAAATATGCGCTAACATTTTGTTGTGTTTTCTTTTAGGTTGTTCTTGTTGTTGGTGTTCTTTTGCTTGTCAAGAGCTAAAAATTATCACTAAAAGAAGAACATTTTCAGAGTTTGTGCCGCCCCCAACCTCCTCACCGGCCAGAGGATCCTGTTGTTCTCTACAGGACCTTCCGTCTTCATGGGTACTTGGAGCTCGAGTAGGCAGTGCCCGCTCGAGCATCACTGATGCAAAACCTCCTCTTCCTCTACACGCAAACGCAAATAGACTCGTGTATTATTTGAATATCAGTCATTCACCTGTTATGTATGTTTTATGTACACAAACATTTATAATAGGGTCATATAAATATTATGATCCTATCATATATGAATTAAAGGCCTACATGTACGTTGTATACTTACTAAAGATCAATTCAGTAGGAAGAGTTTGTACTATACCCCCCCCCCCCAAAAAAAAAAAAAAAAAACAAAACTCTAGATCGTGATGTGACAGGGTTTTAATAAGATACTGTTTAAAGACGAAATACAAATATTATAATATTCTAATCGTGTTCACCAATGGGCAATTGGGTAGGGAGTATCTTTCCGTACATGTTTCCGTTCCAGTAATAATTAGTAGTAATTTATGTCCAATTTATGTCCAATTTGCAGCCCCCAAAATGCAAAGGTTAAATTCCATCGGCATTTGAAAGATAATACTAATTTAGAACTTCCCTCAAAACGAAAGGGCTTTAGTGGGAAAATAACGAGCATTGGTTGTCAAATCGACATTAGTGATTGCAATCATTTTAGTAATAGTCTGATTTTCAGACCCTAGTACCGAATGGTCGTACGTTCTGTGCTACGCAAAGATTCAATGAATTTAATTTTTGCCATTACAAGTAGTGGGTTATTGATGTAGACAAATGCTCATGTACCCTATACAGCTCGTTTAATGTATGTTATTACCAACGAAGAAAAGATGGCAGTCAGTCACTCAATAGTGTCTGACAGTGAAGTCTAGCAAGTAAACGGATTTTCTTGCATAATTTGAATAATAGGACACTGCTAATGTTTACATTTCATAGATACACACTAAGAAATAGGGGTACATTTGGGGTGCAGATCGCTGCTACAATAGCAGCCACCTATAGGGTGCAAGTCTACAATACGTGGCTGTTATTGTAGCAGCGGTCTGCACCCCTAAGGGTGCTCTTTTGCTCTGAGGGTGCTCTTTTGCACCTCTAAGGGTGCAAGTCTGCAAAATTGCACCCTATAGGTGGCTGCTATTGTAGCAGCGGTATGCACCCTATAGGATGCAAATTTGTACCATTATTTTTTAGTGTGTAGGACATACAATGACATATTCATAATAGACCAGTTCACGGTTAGCATCTTACTGCAATGACCCCGAATATCCACAGATCTTCAACACATGAAGAGGTCCGACTTTTGTACATTTTGAAATAATCACTCCTACAGCGATGGAGGTGCTTTATAAATAGCCTTTGTTCCCCCTTTTCAAAGAATACTTCCACCTGTGTACAATGGAGTGCACTGAATGTGCATGAATGAATAATGTTACATAACTTTCATGAGCACGTATCCAGTATTTCGTCTCCGTGTATTTCAAAATTTGTTCTGCAATGACCTTTATCTGCTCATGCTCAGACTGCAACCGTGAACTGGCTTATTCCTGCAAACTTGTACAGAATTCGATGTTGGCTGCAAAAGGGACGTACTATTTTTTAAAGAAACATCTCCCGCCACTATTCCAGCGTTAATAATAATAATATTTCTGAACAAGTTTGGTAAGTTTTGAGTTGACTACTCCCGACTCGTGTATTCTAAATGTAATAGTCGGTGAAGCTAGGAAACTCTTGAATAATGAAAGGACATAAATAAAATGTTACTGACCTGTAGTATTGGATGTAAGTTCCTAAAATTTATTGACTGTTCGGGTTGTGTTATAGCAAATGTTTTATTGTTTTTTCAATATTTTTTTTTTAAATGCCCAATTAGATTTGATGTTCTTTTATTTTGTACATGTTATAGCAAATGTAATGATTTATATGGTAGAAATGTAAGTTTGTGGAACTTTTTTAATAAAATCGAATGGACAAAAAAAGTGATTACACCTGATATGGTGACCGACTTTCCATCTCCTCACCCTTCACCTTCTTCATCTCCTTTGAATTGTTTTATAAGAACTTCTAATCCTGAGGAAATACCAAAACAATGAACATCAGACAGTGACTCATACTCGGACAATGGTGATAGCCAATTCTTGTCTGCCTTTCTGTCCTTAAATAATCTATCCAACTTTCATATAATATAGGCTAATATTGTGAGAGCAGGTATGAGAGGCAGAAATAGGTCATACACTGTAAAGCATCAGTCTCACTAGGAGAAAGCGACCAACTCTATATTTCATTATTGTTTTTTCAATGAACTATCATGCATCTTTTTCCCCACTTAAAACATTTTAAGAAAACGATTTAATGTATATACTGCGGGCCGCAGCGATTACATTTGTATATGAACAACAGACTGTTTGAGAACTTATTTTCAGTAATTATGAGAAAACTGTGCCCCCATCTTGGCCCGCATTTAATGGGGGCAAATTTGCTAATTTACAAAGTCTACCTATCAAGGCCCATCGTGTCCGTGTTCCTTAGTGCACCGCCTTCTCTGCATATGCAAACAAATATATAAACAGTTCGTTTCCTGATTATATACATATGCCAATTCCTACAACATTGACGTAGTTATTCACATCTAATTTCATTTTCCAATTAGAAAATGAATAAGTCCAAAACAAATTATTTTTCATCATAGCATTACAAAAGTGATCAAAGAATGAATCATCTTTTGTTTGTCTCTTAAAATTATAATTATAATCATTCAAGCATGCAGCCGAGAAGCGCCTCTTTCGGATGACACGAAATAATATGAAAGTTTGTTGAGCCCTCTGACAAATGACCTTGATCTACTTGTTTAAGTATGTCGGGTCAGTCCCAAGAACGAGTGACAGGAACAGAAAGGAAAGACCTGGTTCCTCAAATCTTCTTCAATAACGGGTAGAAACAGGATGCATATTTTCTATTTCTTTCAAATCCATCGTTAAGAATATTGCTCTCTCTCTCTCTCCCTCTCTCTCTCTCTCTCTCTCTCTCTCTCTCTCACTATTCTAACCAACTAAAAGTTCGTCGGTCTAAGTGTCAGTGGCTTCATAAATCAAACTGATGTCAGATATTTTCAGTCACAATTTTTCATTTGTTTTCTTCAAGATAAAGTAACATGACAAGACATGACATGTATGATGACAAAAACAATCTTAATCATATTATGTGAACTTCAGTGGAAGTTTATACACACAAACAAAATAAGAAGAAAGGAGAAGAACTCCCTGCCCTTCCCCTTGTCTTGGCCTCCTGAAAGGGTTTCCAATATCTCATATAAGAAAAACCATAATTGTCTTTTATCCTAAAAGAACAATTGTTATCGGTAATATTGTCATCAATATATCGAGGACAGAATTACTACTCGATTAATTGACTTACGCAAATCTGAGCACTGGGCTCTACGATGTCTACAAAATAAAGTTGATTCTCTTTCTACAATTCCAGTGGGAAATATGCACATTAATTGCTGATATATATCCATACATAATCATGCGTGTTCTACATTTTAAAAAAACTGTAAATTTGGGATTGATTACCCCTCCCCCGCCCTGCTGCTGAGGGCAAACTTACGTCCTTTGCAGCCATCAGTTATATTAAATTAGTATAGGCCTAACTATGTTGCAAATCGTCTTTTGTAGTGATACTGCAATATGAATATATTTAAAGGATCAAGGTTGCAGAATAAATAGATTTCCGACCCGGCCATGGAGTGATATATACTGCTGCCAAACCCAAGGAAGCGGTTCCATCCCAAAGGAAATAACATCCACATTGTAGGACTACCAAATGTGATTACAGCCAAATGTTATTGTGAGGTTTCGGTTGAAGTTTCAGAAACTTTGGATTTTCAGTGATATTTAAAACAAAAGTAGCGATGTCAAAGGTTTGATTGGGTTCATTAAATTATTGACGTTTTTAAAATGTGATTTCACACGATGTACGGCAGACGCAATTCACCAATAGTCGGATTTCGAGTCTTCAATTGTCTTACACCGTTCAATGGACATTAAATGCTACTGATTTAAATCCTAAATCGCAATGCTTCTAAGATATGCAAAGTGTCAAAGATCACTGGTACGTGATTAAATTAATCATCAAAGGTTTCAAACATTTCTAATATACGGAACCTCGTACCTTCTACTCGTTCTTATACCCTGCTGACAATAGCAAATTACAGAACATGTGGGGGCAATTTCGCCGACAATTTATTATTTCCATACTAAGGAATCCGGGACGGTCCCCCTATCCTCTTACAACCTTTTTTCTATAACACCATCCAATCAAGCGCTTGGCCAGGATTTCATTTTAGGGGGGGCGGAAGTGAGCACGCAAAGCGTGCGAATCTCTTAATGAGCGCGCGTAGCGCGCTCCCTAGGGGGTGGGTGCAGGGAGGGGGGAGTTTCCCCCCTCTCGCGCGAAGCGCGAAAGCTTTGAAAGAAGACGATTCGTTGTACCTTTCTCGACTCATAATCCTTATCTGTATTCAGTCCCCCTCACGCGCAAAGCGCAGAAGTTTTGACGTTTTATTAATTTATTAGAGAAAGAAGACGAATCGATGTACCGTTCTCGACTCTTAATCCTTTTCTGAATTCAGTCCCCCCCCCCCCCTCCTCCTGCGCGATGCGCGGAAGCTTTGACGTATTATTAGACAAAGAAGACGTTTCGTTGTACCTTTCCCGACCCTTAATCCTTATCTGTATTCAGTCCCCCTCTTTCGAAGCGCGAAAGCTTTGACGTTTCATTAAATTATTAGAGAAAGAAGACGATTCGTCGTACCGTTCTCGACTCCTTTCCCTTTTTCTTCCTACGTCCTCTTACTTTTTTTTCTTCTCTTTCTCTCTCTCTTTTTTCTTTGGCCGGCGTTTTTTTTTTTTTTTTTTTTTTTTTTGGGGGGGGGGGGGGGCGACCGCCCCCCCCCCCTGGCTACGCGCCTGCATCCAATGCGTCAGAAAATATTTGGCCTTTCAAATGTTAATCATATCTAAAGAAATTGGCACTTCACTTGTCATCATCGATGCAAGAAAGGCTTCTTGGACGCGTCAACTTATGGGACAGGATTTCCGTTGACCGTTGTGTCTTGTCAGCATTTCAAGATATTTGGTTTCTGAAACAGTCTTTGAGAATCCATTCTCGCTGGAGATCCGATAATATACCGCCAATTGAAAAAGCAACTACTCTATTCGCAGTGTTGTTTCATTCACGCATCTCCTATCCAATGTATGCACACAACGGACAGACCATGCATTTTTGTAAACATATAATGTCCACCAAATCGAGAGTCCACTCAATCAAGAACTCTATCACAAGAACATTTTGATTAGTTTTAAAAGGTCCACGAGACCGAACATCTACTTGATCACGAAATAAGGTATTGTGAACATTCAACAAGTCTACGACATCGATACCTTTGGCCTTGTAAACTTGTGATCTTGACGGTCTCCGGTCATTTTGATCACCTGGGAAACGCTAGGTTTAAAAGTATTATATTCTTCTCTTTTGTGTGAGAATGTGTTCAAACGATTTTGTTTAGTCAATCAATACGATCACGAAGACTTGTTAAAAGCTGTATGTAACCTTTTTAAGCGGGCGAAAATGACATTGACATATTACGTAATCTAATCTGGGAATGATTTCTACGAGGCCAATTCAATAGAGTATTGAAACTACTCTTAATAATTTCTTAAAAATCTTTGCGATCATGTGTCGTTTACGTACCAACTTAAAAAAAACTCTATTTCATCTGAAAATGTTGGTGGACAATATTAAAAGCCTTGCGTCACACTTGGCAATGGTAGTTTCTTTTGCCGAAGCTATTATCATTGTACTTTTTAAACGACTTTAACAGATAAATTTAGGAAATGGACAAATGAAGATACCAGTTTCTTCACCAAATGGATTTGAGTGATAAAACCGTTACGGTCGATTAGCAGCAGTAGTCGTCCAATTTTATTCAACGTTTATAGGAAACAGATTGAACCCTAGGAAATGAGATATACAAGTAAGGTGTCAATAGTGTTTGTTATGAATGATAGTGTTATGAGAGAAGTTCATCAAAGGACAAGGTAAATAATCATATGCAAATAATTGTTTGAACAAAAAACGGGAACTATCAAACGTAAGTGATATATAGCAACGTGTTAAGAATGAAAACAAAGCGAAGGTGATTGTTGTCAAAAGTTGCAAAAATAATTGGTGGACGAAAATGTATCCATAAAATATAATGTGCTTTTGACGAACACAATGAAGGGTGAATGTTTGATTTCAGCGACTTTTCTACAATCGGGGGGCATACTGATACCCAATGCTTTAGTTGATAGTCTTGAAGTTTTTAATATCTTAGTTTTTACTTAACTTCAGTATAGGGGTATTTATCTCTGCGAGACAAAGTCAATCACAAGTCATACGCCAGAAAACAAAGGTTAAAGACATCATGGAGAAAGTCAGAGAATCAAAGTGGAGATGGGCTGGGCATGTAGTACGACTTCAGGACAATAGATGGACAAATCGTTTAACAGAATGGCAACCAAGGATGGGAAAGAGAAGAAGAGGAAGACAAAAGAGAAGATGGAGAGATGGCCTAACATCATACATGGGAACGGCCGCTTGGACTAGGATAGCCAGAGACAGAAGAGAATGGAAATGTTATGAGGATGGTTTTGTCCAACGTCTGGATGAACTATAGCCTGATAGATATATAGATAGATAGGGGCGTACCCTGACTCTGGTTTAGACTGGATACGCCACATTTCTGGGATCCGTTTCATAAAGCCTATTTTCAATGACATATGACAAAAATCAGTGACAAATCTGCTGATAACCAATCAGAAGCAAGGATTTCAGTAGCTTATAACAAAATCTGTCATTTTTCACTGATGATGAGTTTTGTGAAACGCCCCCCCCCCCTTGGATTTTCACCCATAATCACCAATACCACACCATCGGGCTTATCAGGGCCTGGTAGTAGATCGGTTTACTATTAAACATATTCAAATTTAAGGATGTTTCTTTCCTGGGGACCTAGTAACAAGTTATTCCATTATCCTGTTATTAATGACTTATTGACAATATTTGGAATCTAGTGTGTCTACATTATATGTTGCTATGTTGGGTAAGCCTCAGGCAAGCTACCAGGTTTTCAAGAATTGTTTTTAAGTATGCATACCATTTGAATAGGTTAGTAAACCGGACTATTTACATCTTACAGAATCATGACCGCGTTGATATCCCTATAGAAAAAGGTTCTAATGTCATAGCTTATGAAGAAGACAAACCTTCATAATAGTAATATTATAAACAGACGATCAAAACCAAGATACACCAAAGAGGGTGTAAGAGTGCATTTTCTCCACCTATCTCACTCGCACTCAATCGGTAAAATGTTGTGAATGTAGGTTATCATAACTTTGTGATTGCACATCGCAAAATGATATGGATTTATATAATTTTTACCTCATCTTTGCACGTGATATAAGGACAGGAAACCGTATACCTAGGAAGAGGAAATTGATGAATCCTGTATCTAATCTGGTTTTGACATTGCGCAAAAATATTTGACGGAGTTCAGTTGCCTCGGATAAATCTTTGAGTGGTGCATCTTTCACAAGAACATATTACTTGGTTCATGTGTTTCTAAGGTGGAGGGTCGTTTTCGTTCTCTCTCTCTCTCTCAGAATTAAAATATGTTGTTCCCTCGTTCTTCTCATGTTTTTATTCGTGCTATGTTACCAAGCCTTTTTACGTCCATGTTTTTCATCCCTCTAAATAATTTGAGCATTAATATTAATGATAATGATATCAATAATAATAATAATAACAATATTAATAATCCTCGTTTATATAGCGCTTAATACATCGACGATGTCTCTGAGCGCTTTGCAGATTTAGTAATAGTACCCCGGTCATCAGATTCAGATTTGCCTGCACACAATACATGCACATTCTCCACTCCTTTGGGAGCATTCCAGCGAGGCGCCATTTTACAGACGCTCACAATGCTGAGAAAAACTACATTAACGTTCTTATCCTGCCGGGTAGCCATTTAACACCTCAATTGAGCGTGGCAAATGTAGATTAACGTCTTGCCAAAGGATGTTAGTGCCGGGCTAGAGTTGAACCCCGTACCTTGTGGTCTACAGTCCGGTGACTTGACAACTAGACAACAACACCTCTTGAAGAATCAACCGTAGAGCCAACAAAACGAAATGTGTTTAATTTAGGTTTTTACTTATCAATAATGAATAAGAGTTTTAAAAAACATTATTTACATTTCCCATGGTCCTGATTATAAGGTGATCAGGGGTGATTGCAGAAGATTTCTCTTCCGAGTCTTTTTGTTGGTGTGTGCGTGTATATTGTGTGTGTTATGAAAGAACACATTTTAGGATCGTGGATAAAACTGGTTATAATTACCAAAGATTTAATGGGTTTTCCTCAAAATCTTCCATGTGTCTGTATTTCGATGACGCTAAGTTTTAGCTTCTTTCCGGTATCCACACAAACCTGCTTTGTTTTGAATACAAGGAAGCCAGGTTGGGATCATAAAGCCTGGCTCTTGCTTCATGACCTTTCACCATCCAATGACTATTGGCTCGGTTGCATTGACGAACTTTTTTCATTGTTACGGTGCTTTTCTATATTACTGCTGGAGTTTTGTCAACCGAACAAACCAACATCAAATCGTTCTACCGGTGGGACCATCTTTTAGTATCCTTCTGTTGTCAACATTTGATGATACGAAGTGCTCTTAAAAAACATCCACAATTCAGTTGTGGAATACTGTTTATAGTGGTGAACTTTAGCTTATTCTTCGTTTTAGATATGTCTGTATTAAAAAGTTGGACAAATTCGTTTTGAGGCAAACTTCTGCTATTGTCAAGAAAGTGCACAACCATTGTGGTTTTGTTCTTGTGAAAAACCTGAAACCTCAAAAGTACATGTCAATATCTACGCTTGTCAACGACACGGAAAAAGAGGAAAACAAAACATTTGGAAACGTTTGCAGATGGTTCCAGTACGTTTTTAACTCTTGAAGTGTATTTTGTCTTTCAAATGCTTGAGACTTCATGGTTATATGATCACCAATCGTAAATTGCAACTGTGTCTACATTTTCAGTACTAGAGATGATACACATGGTTAAGTGAATTGTTTATTTTGTGAGAAACTTTAGTGAACTGTACGCCAACAAACATGAATACCAACACCCGAAACATGTGGTACATACACATTTTATTACTTTTCATCTGCGTTTTTATTTCTGGGGCTACATGTCTAAACGTACCCAGTTCAGAGGCCATCGTCGTGGATGGTCCTACCGTTAGCGAAGGTGATGACATCATGCTGTCATGCGCCATCTTCAATGTCTCGGGAGAACGCGCAAAGACGTTTCGTATGGAATGGCGACGCGATGGCATCGTCTTGACGCGCGGTAAACGCGTTATGTCGCCTGATCCCCGCTACAGGATAACAATGATAGCCGGAGTTTCCGATCGTCGGGATTTCGTTCTCCACATCGATCGTGTCAATCGGAACGACACTGGACGGTATGTATGCTGGGTAGTAGTACGTGATTGGTTTCCGGAGGTCCCCGCCGAGCGAGCGAGCAGTTCGGTCGACTTGACAGTACGGTACTTTCCGCGTCACCCTCGCTGCTTCCACGATGGCTTTTCGGATATATTTGTAGCCGGGACGGACGTTCGTTTCGTCTGCAAGGTTCAACCCGGAGAGCCGGTCGTCAGGACAAGATGGAAGGGTCCAAATGACATGGTCCTCTTTGCTCACGAAAACCGTGGCGAAAGTTTCATCTACAACATCTTGACTTTCCAGGCATCTTCGACACACAATGGTATGGTATTCACTTGTGAGGTATCAAGCGATGCAGACGTGTTTATTGGATTGACGTCTAGTTGTCAGGTTGGACCGATTGAAATAATCCAAGGTGAAATTCAGACCGATGCCATCTACTCGAGCTCCAGCTTTAGCGAGTACTCGGTCGATGTTGAAAACGAGGCCTTCAGCGAATTGGCTCCGATTCCTTGGACAACTCCTTCGACGATTCCTGTCAATGCTACTGAAAACGCGGTTCTACTGACAGTTGCAAGTCCTTCAGCAACCCCAAGAATTGATGAATCCGAAAAAGGTTTTCCTATTGAAGAGCGTGGTAAGTCTGTCGAGCTGGGAGTTGGTCTTGCTATTGTCATGATGATGCTTTTGATATCAGTAGTACTAAACGTCTGGCTAGGTTACAAACTCCGCAAAGTGAGATCCAAAATGCATGATGATGATGATGGAGACCAGGACAACAACATTGTCCCATCTATTTGTAGCGGTGTTAGCAACGAGGAATACATAGACATGCAGGATCATAGGAACTACTTGAACGAAAGTGAATTCTATTCCACGATCACAGGGGATACCATAAGGCCTACTGATGTTCAGTATGCCTCGCCTCGTTCTTCTATAGCTGGGCCATCGGGCATGTTGCCTAGGAGTAGTAGGCCTATGCAGGGTGTACATCGCCCGAACAGTATCTACGAAAACCTTAGCGGGAGACCTATCACTCCACCCCGGTCAAAACGGAAAAGCAAGATCTTTGAAGAACACATAGTTTGACGATAAATCGATTGTTATTGTCATTACCAGAACAAAGTAATAGCATTTCCATCTCTTAAAGGGTCACCTTGTGGAATTTATTCGGCACACCCCTATACAGATACTTTGAGAACATTATTAAATCTATGCGGCTCCCACAATATGCCATCTGACACTAGTATTATTCGTGCATGTAGCTATTTGACTGGTGACAGAACAGTAATGCAGCAATTAAGTTGATGGGAACTTTTTTTTTAAGACAATTCTTTATTGGCGATCACACTTCATGACTGAATGTGAAATACGTCTTGGTGGTTAAATAGCCGTTCATACGACCTTGTTGATTAAAATTGATGAGCCGAGAAAATCCCATGGGTCCTACCCGCCATTAACCTTAGAGTTGCATTGATCCTATGTACCATTGGTCCAGAAGATTGGTCCCACCCATCGATGGACTAATAGACAGATTTAGAGCTCTGGGCTATATGCTTAGCTCACGGTAAAGCTTATAAAGGGTTATATTAGTGTAGAACTAAATATGCGTAGGACAAATGTTGCCTAGGACTCTTTTAGGGGTGTAACCAGACACGTCTACTATTAGCTCTATAAAACTTCTATAAAACTCTAAGGAATTCTTAACTGTTTGATCTATGATGTATCCCTATCCTGTAGATAGTAAAATATGTTAAAAGAAGGAGTTCCGTAATATTGCTTTATTGTCTGTAAAAAGAAGTTAACTTTATCATCTCATTCATGTCTCAGGAATACATCTTGTGTAAATAAAATGAATGTAAAGACTTTGTATATTGATGTACATAATGCTTTGACAGTATCCAAAGGCATGTAAGAAACGAAATTAGTCAATCCAACTGTTAATCTACAGTGGTACCAATGAACACTAAGTTCTTTATCAAAATTGTCTCTTTGTATAATATAATTCCTTTATTAATTTTTATAAAGGACCAATGTCCAGATATTTTGAAAGAGAATTATGCTCCAAAATGTTAACGTCAGATAAAATAGATTAATTTCTTGAACCTAATGTTCCATCAAGTTCATTACGGTCAACAACATATGCTAATTTCCAATACGCCCTGGTCCCCGAACCAATACCCTTTACGGTGATCATGCTTTTGCTGTTGCATCCCCTAAATTATGGAATAGTTTACCAATTGGTATCCGTCTGTCCCTTTCCGTATATAGAGCCGCTTAAGGAAAGTTTGAAGTATTTCTTGTTTCATAGTCGTCGTAGTAAGTTGCTAATTTCTGTAATTGTTATTATCAGAATTATGTTCTATTATTGTTGTACGTTTACTTTACGTCGTACCTTGTATTGGTTATTATAAACAGTGTATTAAGCGCTTTATAAATGTAATTTATTAATTAAAAAAAAAAATATTATTAATTGAAAGATTTATGTGTATATTTACATTTTGCAGCTCCAATTTATAGTTTTAAATATGATCTCATACTTGAATCTTTCGTCAACCTGTCATTCTTGTTTTGTTTTGTTTACTATCTGAAGAGAGATAAGATATCTCGGCACCGTATGAACATAAGCAAAGAGAAGTACTGGGTAAATGTTAAGCAAAGATCATTATTGATCTGTGATTCTTATCAAATCAATTACAATTTATGTATAGTTGCGCTACAAGGGGTTACGACACTGACCCTACCGGGGGGATTCCATGACATTTGCTCCGGCGACAATTGCTCCGCTGTAAATTTCATACACTAATCGAATGGCTAACTTCAACCCTGGATTCAACACTATACCCTACCCTAAACCTAACCCTAAACCTAACATAAAACCCTATTGAAACCCTAACCCTAACCCTACATCTTAGACGAAATAAAGCCCGGAGCAATTGTCGCAGGAGCAAATGTCGTGTCACCACCGGGGGAGGGGGCAGTGGCACCAACAAGGAGAGTTAGATGGGGGTTATGGGGCCAGAAATCTATAGAATTAATTAGCTAATTATGCCGATTTGCTCACAGTCTACAAACAACTCCCTAAACAATGTTCTAATTTTAGAGATACTGTGTTATGTTTGTCAGTAAAATGTTTGAGTGTATTTTCGTTTGTTTTTGGTTTCACTTGGTTTTTTGTTTATTTGTATAAAGGTCTCGCCAGAATCCGGTTGATTTAAGAGAAGCAAGACTTCCCTTTTCGAGGGTCGACCCGTTCCCACAGTTTGGTAGAGTCACCCGTACTTCGCTTTGGTTTGTTTCCCAAAACAGAGGGTACTATTGGTCAGACCAAATTAGGTTTTTAAGGGAATCTCAGAAGATGTGTTGATAATGGTGATGAAGATGATGATGATGATTATGACGATGATGATGATGATGATGATGGTGGTGGTTGTGGTGGTGGTGGTGGTGGTGGAGTGGTGGTGATGGGTGATGATGATGGTATATGGAAGAGGAGGAGAAAGGCTGTATCTGTAGATGTAGTATTGGATTGATGCAGAGGAAATATTAATTCTTGATCAAATTTAATCTTGGAAAAATAGCGGGAGTGGGTAACTTTTTAATTTTATTTAAAAATATTTTCCCCTTACATTTACCTTTTGAAGAATATCAGATCCTTCTCATGAATGAAGCCAGCGTTATTATCAGATAATCAGTAGGTATTCATCACCAATCAGTTCATAAAGCAGAAATGATTTAATATTTCAAGGAAGACGACGCTTCGATGCAATAAAAAGAACATCTTTGGGTTATACCGAGTTACAGCACCTTCTGAAAATGACTTGTATCTGTAACTTTTCAGACTCAATGACGTGGACTAAATGAGTCATCAAGGATTATTTTACTTTTAAAAAAATAAATCATTTTGCACTTCCCATGAACCTATCAATATCCGGTGTATGCAAGTATTGTTATCGTTCAGTTAAAGGTGAAGTAAATTTTAACAGCTTTTTTCCTTATAAATTGTCGCCTGGAGAGTCACAAGCAGATTTTGGTAGGGTACGGAATGTCTATTTATCGAAAATTTTCTTCACTTTCTAAACTTCACTAGCAGAACAAGAATTTTGAATCTGAGACATTCGTCAAATCTTCACATTAACTGATATAAATGTTCATCTTCTTAATTCAGTCATTATTACCATTAATTATTCAGTGTATGTAATATTACGGCACTTGTAACAACAGTAAAGAATGTAGAATAACTAGATTTTAAAATAATTATTATTGAGGTATTGAAAAAGTAAACACTTGCTATCAATTAGTACACTTAACATCTTGCACGTAAATTCTTGATTGTAATCGATGTATTGACTGTCCGCAAGTGCCCTTGTAGAACCCAGATGTGAATTGATTAACAAGGATTACGAGTGACCAGAAATAATAAGATAAACTAGAAATAAACCACAAATCCACAATTAAGGAAACAGCTATTCCAGTCTTGGATTTCAAATTTCCGACACTGATGTAATTGTCATTAGTTTCTATTGAGGTCTGTTTCCTTTCTATGTCTAATCCAAATATAGGTGTTGAACTGAAGTTTCGATAAAAATAAACGAATTATTCTACACCTCGTCTGACCTCTCAAAATGCAATGGAGCAATTCTTGTATTCTGTTCACCATGAAATACAAATTTCGTGAATTGAAGGAAATTATTGCAGCGGGTTGGGCCACAGGAAATATGAGGGAGACAGTTTGTATTGAATTTCAATGATTAAAACTAAACGTAGTTTCCCAAACTCTCGGTGACGTCTTTTGTGACGAGCTAACTTTTTTGGAGGGGGGCTGCGAATTTGTGTTTACTTATCAGACGTTGAATATAATCTTATAATAAATGTTTCACAAGAACCACGCAGAACTTCAATATAATCAAGAGGATTTTGTAATTTGTATCAAAGAAAAATATACATTAACATTGTGATTACAAGATTATAATCACATTATTATGTTCACCGCTATTTGCCAAAGCATCAGTGGCAGATCAGAAGGGGCGGGCGGGGGGAGGGGTGGTGTGGGTGGGGAACGTGCCCCTCCGATCTCTCGATAATATTCAATACTTATATATTTACTTTAAAGTTTTTTTAAAACATCGCTAAGAACTCTAGATCCGCAAAAAGGCACTCTTCGCCGTCTCTCTGTAATACCATAGATGTTTATATCAATAAATAAATTATATAAAAAAAACACAAGTAAACTCCCCTCCATCTCTTTCGTGAAGCATCGGTGGTTCAGTGGTAGAATTCTCGCCTGCCACGCGGGTGACCCGGGTTCGATTCCCGGCCGATGCATGTTTTTTTATAGCGATCAGAGACTTTGGTGGTAAGCGCTTTATAAGTAACGTTTTTATTATTATTATTATCACTATTTATCTCTTTCCCTCTCTCTTTCTATCACTCTCCTTTTCAGTAATTTACACGCTCTGTATATATGTCTGTCTCTCTCTCTCTCTGTCTCTCTCTCTGTCTCTCTCTCTCTCTCTTCCCTCTACTCTCCCATCTCCCCTTTCTCACCCCCTCCCCCTCTCTCTCTCTTCTCCTGACTTACACTCTCTGTTTATCCGTCTGTATCTCTCTCTTCCCTCTCCTCTCCCGTCTCTCCTTTCTCGTCCCCTCCTCCTCCTCTCTCTCTCTCCCTCTCTTTTTTTTCTCTCTTTTTTTCTCTCTTTCTTTTTTTTCCTCTCTCTCTCTCTCTCTCTCTCTCTCTCTCCCTCTCTTTAATTTCTCTCCTCTTCCTCACCTCATCTTCTGCCATCATTTGTCTTTTACATTAACATAAATTATTAGACCGTAAGCCTGCAAATAACAAAAGCATCGAACAAGTACAGTATTTGCCTATTTAAGGTCGACTATTTATTTTAGCTTCATTTAAATCTAGGGCTAATTTTTAAACATTAATTTCCTCTGAAAGAAACACAATTACGTCTTAAATATGTTTGAAACATAGAGATATATACTACTAACACTAGAGGGCGTACTCGCTCAAATTGCTGTGCGGACCTGGAGCGGTGGCCGCCATTACTAAGGAGGGCAGAAAAACGAACGACCCAACAAGATACTGTGCACAACATACGTGGAAAAATTTGGAGAAGCCAGGTTCGTGCGTTGCATTTGGATGTTCGAACCGAAGAAAGAAAGGGAACTGCATAATATTTCACAAGTAAGTTCTTCTCAATGTTATGTTGATTAATAAGGAGATTTTAGAGCTAAATATGTAGTTTATGCAGTGACTGTAGTCTGTACCCGGGTTGTCTCATGACAAGCCACCGCAGCTTCTGCAGCAGCGGAGCGCGCCGGTCCACGCCCGCCGGGCTGGGGCAGGCATGGGTTAAGGTTCTGGGGACGGTGATGGGAAAATTCTGCTGCGCTGGAGTCGCTCGCAACTCCAAGAGCCAGAGAGTCCAACTCGGAAATAAACTCCATGAGCTTGATTCTATTAAAGAAAAGTCTAGAATAAAATGATATAATTAATTTTATCTTATCTAATTTCAAGATAAAAATCAAATGTCAACTTCTTTATATTTTAACTAGGTCTAGACTAGACTCTAGATCTAAACTCTAGTCTCTAATTTCTAAAGCCCGAAAGGCAAAGCCAGGCTAGACAGAAATAACCGTCTGATATGGGTCATTTCTTTAATAAAACTGACATTTGTTGGCATTCCCCATAATATAATCAGAGGTCTAGTGGAGCCAGACGCAGTCTCAGCTCAGTAGAACAACCGACGATATAGAGAGACTGAAGCTTTTGGTCTAAGCCAGGCTAGCCTGCCATATTTCACATCACAGGAATTATCCAACTAGGCTAGGCTAGCCTAAAAATTCCACCGCACACTACACTATTTCTATCAAATTTGTTTATGACTTGCTGACATCATTATTATTTTATTTATTCGGCTGGAAGCTGCTTTCAGTTTTAGTCTTAAAAATCACATGAAATAGCATGAATAGTAGAACAATTGTCATGTTATGAGAAAAAACTCATTATTGTTTCCATTTGCTTTTATTGTAATGCAGGAATACACCCAAGAGAGGAAAGGATGTTACACACCACATCTCGTTCCTAGAGCTGTGCCTATTGTCTTTCCTGGACATCCTCCCTATAAACAGACCCATGGCTCAAGACTCCCAGCAAAACCATGAACAACATCCGAAAGTGTTCCCGTGCCTCCAAAGAAACCCTATGACATTACAAAAAACATGACTATTCTTTTTCTGTCTGAGATGATTAGAAACTGAATATAACCAGACAGCAAGTGCAGGATGCCAAGAAACAGCTTAAAGTGGTGAAACAAGGTAAACAGGAGAGATGGAAAAACCAGGACTCTCTTGCAGGAAGCCCACGAAAGCAAGCTCATTAGCCAGGATCAGCTTGACCTACTTCAACACAACTTTGGAGAGAACGCATTTTCAGGGAAAAAAACCCAAAACATAGAACTTCATTCGAACAAACTACAAAGACAGATCGGTCTTTTATATTTTGCCTCTTGTCTGCATAGCTTATCCACTGGATGATTGACTGTGAAGCCGTTTAAAACTGGAGAGAGCTTTCAATAATCTTTTAAAAAAACAGAACAATCTGAGACTTTTGTTCTGTGTAATGAAATAAAATTCTTAGGACACATTGTGACAGTTGCACAACCTAACCATAATTTTCTGTTTGTTAACTTTACACTAAGGCAAACTAAAGTGGAACTTAGAAGAGTTGATTACATTAGGGATTAAACAAAATGTACTTGAATTTTGAGTTGTTGTGAGGTACACTGTATTTGAATATTTACTATATAAGCTTCATAATTGTACCTGCTGTATCTGATTCAGTTGCTATAATTTTTGCAAATTATTTGCACTCTACATGTGCTTTGATTCTGCAGGGTACAGTATGGATAACCTGAGATAAACATGTAGACCTTTTTTTATAACATTGTCTGGATTGCTCTCAACCAAGTGATTTACATCATTAAAGATGAAAAGCAAGAAATTCACATCATGTGAGCCCATTTTCAATAAACGAGAAGAATTCACAGATGTGTGGCAATTGAAAAGCTTGTGTAATGCATAGTTGCACACCATATACACACCCATTGATCGTTTTGTACATAGGTTTGAATTTTGTTCCAAAATGGAAAACTGCTTTTGAAGAGATTTGATAACAGAACAATTATATGGAATAATGTCACTAGATGTAAACCCATAAGATTGTGCACTCTTTGGCTTGTTGTATCTACTGTGTACATTTGAGGGTAATCAGTTTCAAATTTATTATTATACCTAATGAATAATGATGTCAAAAGACCATGTTACTATGAGGTTTCACTGAACAGTGTAGTGCAGTATCCTGAGATGTAAGTCTCTTCAAATATAGTTCTTCATAGCAATACAGGTGACTTGGAATATATATGATGAATTACTATTTCTGGTTTGCATTTATTACTCCATGAAATGTCTTTGTATTATTAGTAAATATGACACGCCTGTGTGCGCTTGGAGCCAAGACTAGTTAATAAAGTGTTCGTTATTGCTGACATCTTGACACATAGACATTGGCCTCCTGACATTTATGTTTTGGGAGTTATTGTGGCGGTTTTGGGATGTGTAATGCTTGTCTTTGGTGGCGAATCAATTTGTCGTGGTTGTGTCGCCTATGATCCGTGACAGTAAATTTGGGGCTAAAATCTGAGGTGTTGTTTTTGCAATGTCTGTCCTTTCAATTGTGTTGTATTATTGCAGTATATATGTCCGATAAAATGTCAAAACTTAAATGCCTATGCTGTAGAATATCAACACACGTGTGCCGTGTGGTAATAAAAGGTTCATTTATTCATTTTTTTTCTTCAAATTTAATTATAAGTTTATTCTCTAAAACTGTTTGATGAAGAAAATAAGAAATACACTGTATCAAGGAGAATATTATTTATGGAGAAAAAAAGTGGTGTGAATAAATAATTATTACATCAATGATCAGCTGGTTTTAAAGAATATTCATATGTATTTATAGTAAACTGTAAAAAATTGAATTATTCTTTAAGACATATAGATATTTTATAGAGAATAGGTGAAAGACATAAGGTGTGAATTTGATATAAAATGAGTGAGAGAAGAAGAAAAAGAATGTATGGATGGATGGATGAATGATTGGATGAGTAAATAACATATTTTTTAAAAAATAAATGTGTATAATTCTTTCCTTCCCCCTCTTCCTATCTTCAGTATCGTCCTATATCTGCATTTCCATTATCTACCTATCCTTCTATATAATATCTATCTATCCATCTATTTATGTGTCTAGCTATCTACATAGCCATCTCTATCCCAAATCTATAAGTATCAATCTGTTTATAATAGCCATAAACATAAAATGAATATATTACCTTTAAAGCGTTTTAAATCAATAAACCCTGGCTCTCATAATAACTGAATTAGAAAGACATTGGCCCCCGGCATTGGCCCTGTAGCATAAAACTTTGTTTAATATCATGACATAAATATCAAATACAAGTCCCAAATGCTTGATTCTGATTGGTTGAAAGCCAAGTAATATTTAATGTCATAATATCACAGTTTTATATTGACAAAGAGGAAGAAAAATTGAAGATATACTGAAATATAAATAGCTTTTTGTGTCCCTTTTACCTCACCATAACATCCGTAATTAATCTTGACCTACACCAGATACCATAACTGAGGCATGAGTAGGGTTCATGCATTATGCAAAATACCACAATTATAACGTTTCATACTCGAAAACCGATAAATCAACCCGAAAAATGAAGCTTCACATTGCTTATCAGTAGCACAGTTTCGATGGAACATCCGGGTATTTCTCGATGTTTTGCCCTCCTTAGTAATGGCGGACCGCGCTCCATGCGCGCACAGAGCTTTGAACGGGCGCGTATGACGAGTCCGCACTCTAGCCTTATTAAGTATATATCTCTATGGTTTGAAATGACTTCACAAGCAATTCGATGTAATTCAATTATCTGCCTTTTAACTGATTGTTTAGTATTTTTGAAATATCTTAGATTGTTTAGCCATGAGGCCTGCACGAGTGTGATTTGAAAACAGATGAATTTCCACAATTGAAAATATGATAATTTGGCAGAATATTGTAGCGAAATGTTTCTACATTATAAATCAATAATGACGAGGCTCGAAGCAAACAAGACATGTGTCCACATTTCTCGGTGACCTATGAACTCCTCGACTTGTCAGAAGTCAGACTATTTTCCTGTTTGACAGGAATCGAAACAAAGATTCCACACCTTCTCGACTAAATTTTATCCTCAAATAAGGCCAATTCAAATTGATTTCTAGTTTTTCGTCTACATGTTTTTCCAAAATGAAGAGGAGGCAAATCCATGTAATTATACAAAGAAAATTATTTGTCAATTCAAATCTCATAGCAAATGCACCAAAGAGGCTAAAAACAATGTAAAACTGCATTATATTTTCAAGATGTTTTCAGATTAGTATTCACTTCATTTCAGAACAAAATTATAATAACAAAACAAACAAATTGAATCGAGGAAGGAGGAAGGAACGATAAAGTAAAATATTGTTTTTATTTGGCCTAAAAGCCATTATCAAACCAACAAGGATATTCTCATAATGAAGGCGAATTTGAAAAATAATTTATAGAAGTTATACCGTCGAAATGCGACTTTAAACAATCCCACAATCAGTGGATGAGACTGAACTTATCTTAAATAAACCACTTTAAAAAATAATTGGACATTCTTAAAATGAAGGCAAATCGTATAGCGTCTCATCCCAAGGATCTCGAAAGCGGTTATAACACAATCAAAATACTTAGAGTAAAAAGTATATTACAAATATTAGAAAGACTTTGATAAGTCGCTTACAGCTATACATGTGGCATGCACTTCTTCATAATTGAAATGAATTAAATCAACTATGCCATGGTCTTCGACAAAAAGGGACTTCTTTTTTTCTTTTTTTACCAATGTTATTTATGAAAACTATAGATAACAACTGTAATTTTGTGATTTGTTATTTGTATTCCTCATAACGATAACACTTCACAACTTCAATTTTTTTCAAAGACATTATCAAATAAATGCATAACAATCTTCATCAGGAAATCAATTTGTTCTCTCTTTTCTTATCTCACGCTTTCCAAAATTGAATTTTTAAACAAAAAATGTAGAGAAAAAAAACAGGTTTCAAATAGATCACATAATCGCATGCCCACTCTCAACGTTGAAGCCAATCCTTTGCAGATGAAATGCATTTAGGGACATGGTATTTTCTTTTCATTTATGTTTTGGTGTTGGAGTACTGGTAAGGAGTACTGTACATTTGGCCGCAAAACATCATAAATTCACATATCTAAATCATTTAAGATTGTGCAATTATTTCTGTGATAATTAAGTGAGTATGCGCAATAGATTGCCAAGCAACCGAGATGCCTCATAGAGGTTGAAAATGCCCCCCCCCCCCCTCAAACAATACATCATATAAAAATGTTCAGGTATACAAATCCCATACAGAGTCATTAAACGATTGTTTTGATAACATAAATCTATATAACATTGCTTCAATTATTTTAATCAGTCAGTCAATCAGCCAATAAAGTATTGCAACATTATCACTCAAATATGGCATTGATACGTATGCAATATCATGCACGCAATAACGGTCTCTATTAAATTTATAAAAGGAAATATATATCGCTCAGGAAACCACATTTACATTGTTCAAAATAAGGTGTTCTTATTCTGAACCCGATCGCAAAACACTTTCCGAAATTCAACCTATGCCAAATTCAACAGCCGTGTGCGAATGATTACGATCACATTATTACGTCATCCGAACATGGTTTCCGTGGAAAAAACAATAGAATATTAATATTGCCCGTAAGTTGATATCTCCAAAGTATTTGCGATGTTGTTTCTTGTGAAATAAACCAATTAATGCTTGCAACTTTTTGTTCGCTTCGGTCAATATCTATCCCCTTTTTCTTACTCCTAGTTTTATCCTATATGATCCACAATATTTCTCACTTGGCACGCTTGTTACATCTGTCTCAATATTTTCTTTCTTTTTACTGTCCTTTCTATTTCGCACTCTCTATCCATTCAATAAACTGCCTCGCATTTATTGCAATACATCATTTCATCAAAAGATTGGCACATGGACCAGAATAAATTGACATTAGAGACAATTTCCTACCACAAAAATATCAACACGTACGTATATAATTGGAATGATCAAAATTGTATTTACAATCGATAAAGCTATACATGATATTTACTTACATTGCTCTATAAACTTACTTATGGAGTTAGTTGTAATTTTAAAAATTCTACTTTTTACAAACAAAGCACTAAACGGTGGCCTAAGTCACATATGTACATACACAAGGAATGTCACTAAATTATTTCAAAAGGCGATTAGTGAAAAAAAATGACTTTCCACAGCAAATGCAAGCAAATTCTATCATAGATTTAAGCCAAAATGATGAAAGGAAATACTAAATTTACAAAGCATTCATATTTCTAGCGTGTAACCCACATTTCATTTCATGTAACATTATTTCATAAATCAATAAATTGATGTACCAACAATATTGCTAACATAAAGGTTTTGGAAATATGGTTGCAATTGACTTTCAATTTACAAAAAAGATATGCTTAAAATATTGCCATGCATCTTGATCATATGCTGTATGCTTACTTTGCTTGTCAACTTGCAATATAAAAATATCAAACGAATTCTCTATATATATTCAATTCACACGAGACGAAAATATAATCACAATCCCATAGTTATAGGTTGGGAGCTGGTCATAGTCATATATCACAGAAAGTCGATAAACAGGAGGATATGTACACAAACTAAATGAATTTCAAAAAAAAAATCACACGAATCTGCTTTTTATCACTGCAAACATTGAAAACAAAGATAAAAAACGCAACCTCCTCCCGAATTTTACTTTCTTATCAATAAATTAACCATATTGCTTCCAAAGTACTGCGTTTGCTGCCTAATATTGCAATTATACATGTTACAATAGTATTGCGAGTATACACAACATTGTTCTTCAAAAATCACATCACCTCTTTAAATTGCTTTGTTTTAGAAAAAAGTGTGTACCTTTCTAGTCAAAGCCAATAAACAACATCTTACACAGTGACAGTTGTTGTGTACTTTCTTTGCAAAATTTTCGCCATGATGCTAAATATAGCCGTTCTCATATCATAAACAGAACGATCATTATCACACAATTGCACATTGTTGCGAACATTAAGCATCCCGGTACTGTCTATCCTTTCGTATAAATCAAAGTTTATCCTGAGGTTTTGATGACATCGATCTGTAGATCTGCACACGTATCTTCTCTGGGTATTGTTACAGTTCAATTACGTTTGTTCAGCTCTAATTTCAGTCAAAGTCTGGCTCCAAGAAGGCACAGTCAGTCGCATGTACTTGTTCTTTTGTAGAATCGGTAGTAGTCCATCTTGGGATAGTAAAACTGATATTGAGTAGTCCCGGCTCGATGTAAATCAGCCACTGGAATACTTTTGGCTTCTTCGCCTGAATCATACACCCCTATACCTAGTCCAATTCGGCACAGTCAGGGCATCACTACTAGCAAAGTCACCTTGGTAGTAGTGGTAGTAGTCTGGTCAGGGGTAGTCAATAAAAGGAATGAAATTGCTCTTTAAAGACGGACTTGGTAGCATTTGAGTCGGGCTAGTCAGGCTCAGGGATAGCTTTGTCTCGTCGACTAGAGTACTCGTCCTATCCGGGGTAGTCACTTGTAGGGATAAACTTATAGACATGAAGAATCAGTAGCAATCAGATTCGGAAAAGTCAGTCGAAGGGATAACTCTGTTCTGTGACGAACTGGGTAATGTCCGGTTCGGAGTAGTCAGCTATGAATCTCCGCAGACTCAACAATAGTCTGTTTCATGGTAGTCAGTCGCAAGGATATCCATGGTCTCTTCGGCTATAGAGTTGGTAGTCAGCGGCTATAGAGTTGGTAGTCAGCGGCTCTGATCACAAAGATCTATTCAGCGGTGTGTAGTCCCTTCGTGGGTTCAGTAACACGAATAAATTTGGTGTCTTTACATTTTCAGAAAGCGTAATAATCTGGTTCAAGATAGTCAGCGGCAGGGTTTACCCTGGCCTCTTCAACTGTCGAACTAAACATAGTCCGGTCGGCTAGCTACAGGGATAATCTTGGTCTATGTACAAATCTGAAGCAGTCTCATTCAGGGCAGTCAGTAATAGGAACTGAGTTGAAGAGCGGTCAATAGTCCGGCTTGAGTGATAGTCAACGACAGGATAACCATTTTATCTGAAGAGTTCACAGCAGTCTGATTTTAGAATTGTCACTTGTCAGGAAAGGTAAATGTAAGGAAAAGGTAAGTCTTGAGTCTGGATAGTTTAAAAGCGGCTTTTTTTTATTCGGATATAATTATTCCGCTGTAGACTTAATAGTAGTCTGGTTCAGGGTAGTCGGAAGGAGGAATCACCTTGGTCTCCTCGGCTCCATTACGGTTGTAGAGCCAGGACCTGGGCTTGCCATCATCCTCATCGACGTCCTGTACACAGACCACGGGATGAACCACGTCTTTCTTCTTCTCTGTGAGAGCAACAGCTGCAAAACAAAATATTGCGGAGGTATTGGTATGGCACGTTTGCAAACACTTTCAAGGAATCTAGTGGTGGTGGTAGTGGTGGTTATTTTACCTGACTGCTAAGAAAGCAACCAGCGGACTAAACGCTTTAGCTCCTCTCCGAGGGACGTGGTATTGAGGATTAATCCCTTACCAAAGGGCACTTCGAACCCGGGTCGTCAGATTACGAGACCACTGCTCTACCTATAGTGAGCACTATTTTGTTTCTATGTTGACCCCGAAAATTCGAAAACTCACGCCGGCCGATATTTTTTACTACCCCCCCCCCCTTTATGTCCGTTTTTGTTGGGGGGGCAGTGGGGCCAAGGCCCGCTTGAGTCCCCCTAGATCCGCGCCTGGTCCTTAGGAAGAACAGGACTGATGCTAATGGGGCCTCCCTGAGTAAATACAATTATTATTATCATTCCCTATCATGCCGTGTCCCATCCATGGCATGTGTATTCACGCTACTGCATTGACTCTCTGAAACAGCCTTTTACTCTTGAAATGCAAACAAAATATAAAAATATAAAGAATATTAAATTTGACCAACTCAATGATTATTCATGATAGTCTTTGAGCAGCAAAGCAGGTGATCAGAGGATGCCCCATTTAAGTTGTCGTGTTTTCAATTTTTTAGTGATAATCTATTAATCTGTTAATTTCAAATTAAATAATAGTGAATAAATGATAATTTACATAAGTCTGCACCAACCCAAGATTAATACTGTAAAGACCATACAATAACACAAATCCTATAACAATATAGATATGTATTCATTATATACATTTTTTTGACAGGTTGGGTCACTCCCCAAATTGTAGTGATTCGTAAATGATTGGCAGAATTCATGATGCGTAGAATACTTACTGTCAGGTTTCTTGTTGGTCTATAAATATAGATGGATTGAAGAGAAGAAACAAAAAGATTGAAAAAGTAATATATAAAACAGATGTTTAAAATTGTAGGGAAATGAGACAATGAAATCCGAAGGAAACAGATCGAAAGTTTGTCTCGTTTCTATGTCGTCTGTGATTTGAACTTATTTCAGGAGGAACAAAGATTGAAGTTCACAACACTAACAGACAGGAGTAAGCCCTTTGGAGAAAAAACACCGTCTTTGATAGAAAACATAAATATATAAGATTTCAAACTTACTGTTTTTCAAAGCACCCATATGCAGCTTCTGTTCATTCAAGTTTAAACAGGCCGGAACATACCAATTTGTTACACTACCGACATTGATAGTAATAAAGCAATATTTTCTATTTCCGATTTTATAACAAAATTATGTTTATCAAAAGTTGTGGGTCGACCTCCCTCCCCCTCCCTCCTCCCGCTCATTCCCCCCCCCCCCCAAAAAAAAAAAAAACAATAACCAACAGAAACAACAACAAACAAACAAACAAACAAAAAAGAAACATTCACAAAATTATGTCCCGACAAACAAAGGTGGGATTTTACAAATCTTTATTATAGGAAAATCTTATCATGAAACCAATTTAATGTGGAGTTCTGTAAGGTTGTACAAAATATTGCCATCAGCATTACCATGGGAAATAACTGAACTTAAACGAAGAGTATTTGGCGCTAGTTCAGAATCATATCCAGACCTTGACCCGGCGTGGAGATAATAAAACATACCAAAAGTCAACTAAATCTTCGTCAATTGTTCAAAAATGGGTGATGTATGATAAGAGAAGAAATTAGATAATTTGGTGAGGAATAATTTGAAATGTTGTCCAGTCTCGATCTTACCGATACTGTTGAGCTTTGAGTTAAGCTGTACACGTTGCTACCGACGCGAGCAACAACCTCGAGTCTGACCCGTAGACAATCGGGCAGGCATGGCTGGCGAAGTAGAAACTTTGCCATCTCTTTCTTGATTCGTTCGTTACCCAGGCAGTGGTAGATGAAGATGAACATTCCCTGATAAAAAGAGAGAAACGATATCATATATAAGAAGTCGAAGTTCAATCTCTGATAAACATCAAGGAGATAGACGATTCATATATTAAAGGTAGACCTCTGCAGTTTTGTCTCTCAACTTGAAAATGATTCCAGTACCAACAGTGCACAATTTAAGTATTTTAATAGTGCGATAAAACTCCTATTTGACAGTGCAAAAGTGACTTTTTTTTAAAACAAAACGATGTCCCTACATTGATATGATTTCAAATCACATTTAAATTCTGAGTGTAGATTGTTTTTATATTTGTATATACTATGAGACGTGATTTGGATATTGTAATGGGGCCCAATCCATATTTCAGAGTGTATATTCGTTTGACAAAGTGCCTTATTCTATATATCAAATCAAACTCGACGCTGTTCTTAAGCTTTATTTAACTCGAGTGTATATTAGCCCAAAGAGCATTATGAACTATGAATGGTCTAACTTGTTGTTTTATAAATTCGACTTGATTATCGCGTTTAAAGTCATCCCAGACGTCAAATTTTAGAACAAATAAAAAAAATACCATAAAATTATCATTCGGGGTAGCCGAAATTGTACAGTTTACGACGATCTCGCGAAATGATGCCCTGGGCCCCGTCTTATAAAGAGTTGCGATCGATCTGAATCCGTCGCAAGTCCTCCGATCAATCGCAAGTTTACAGTCTCCTATCTCTTATGTACATAGTTGCGATTGATATCAATCGCAAATAAGTTACGATTAATCGCAACTGTTTATAAGACAGCAGGCGCGGATCTACGGGGGGGTTTAGGGGGTTTAAACCCCCCCCCCCCTTGGGCGGCCCAGAAAAAAAAAAAAAAAAAAAGGGAAAAAAAAGAAAAAAAGAAAGAAAAAAAAGAAAGAAAGAAAAAAGAACGCACGCTGGAGAGAAACCCTTTCAAGTGCAAATATTGTGAGAAAATATTCAACTCATCTGGTAACTTAACCAAACACATGATAACTCTGGATATAACTGTGTATTAAACTGTTACTTGATTTAAAAAGACGTTATCATGCACTGCTTTTTATGGTCTCCATTGTGTTAATAGATGCCAGGAAAACATCACTTACGGGGTTCAAATAAACACCCCAAAAAAAATCGGCTCGCCGCTTCGCGGCTCGTGGACGATGCTCCGCATCGTCATTATTTTGGTCAAACCCCCCCTTAGCAAAAAGCTAGATCCGCCCCTGAGACAGGGTCCTGAACATCATTTCACGAAAGAGATTTGAATACCAACCTTGCTTAATAAGTAAAATACTTTTTACTTAGTATTTGGCTTAAGTCATTTACTAAGACAAAATCATACTTTACTTAGTAAAATAGTTAGCCAATAACTTGAATCTCAATTTTGTCTAAGTAACTTAGTACTTCAGTATGGAATTGAATACGGGCCCTGGTATACAGATGATGTTTCACGTGCATACATTTTGCATCGTAACCTAAGGACGTGTCCTCACCTGTAGGGAGTTGAGTACGACGAAGGCGTAGGCCATGGGTATAGATGCCCCGCTTAGAAAGAAGAACCCTACACCCCATGTGCTTCCAAGAAGGAAGGTCAAGGTCACCGCCCCCTTGATCCATATCCTGCAAATACAGAAATCATCAGCGTTACATTTTATAAAATGGGTTCAACAATGTAGCCGATAAGAAGCGTCAAAATGGATCACGTGACCGTGCTTTATTTGCTACTATCTGCACGGTATCATCTGCATGGGGTGCATTTCGGTGATAACAACCGTGGATGCAGGGAGACATATTATGGTCTTGCTAAGTAAGATTGTCCCATTTTATTAAACAAATAATACACAGGTTTTCGTTCGTGACGGTATGGTGATGCAGCGCTCCTCGGTTATTCACAATGGCACAAAATACACTCGGCTACGCCTCGTGAATTTTATTGCACCATAGTGAATACCCTCATGCCCTGCATCGACCATTAACGCTCACACCTGTGTATTATTTGTATAACAACTCACTTGGTTCATAATCATCATAACAATTTGATAAGACTAATGATTTAACTGACTTGATCACACAAATAATCTAATGATTTACCACAATCAGCAATTTTATAAGATTTGATAATGAGGACGATCAAACACAAATATAGAAGTAAAACTAAACCCATTCAATGTCTAATTTATAAGTATTTCGAAATTGGAAGTCGATTTATTTAACAGCATTGGCAACATTAACATCAGTTTGAATTGTTTAGCATTATCGACACATCAAACAAATAAATTATCATTACTGTTGCTGTTGATTATGTTGTGTTATTTATTGTTATTTTAGTTTTGTCGTTATTGTTGAATCTCGCTTGTAAAAAAAAATGGAACCTCCATTCCGTTAACTATCATTTGAAATTCCATTATCAGGACATTTTGTTGATTTTATTGTTGTTGTCCGTAAAACATGATTTAGCTAACACGTGGGAAATTTAATCCGGTACCTACCCCCAATGTACACGAACGAAAAATGAAACAAACACAAAAGCACCGTGGTATGCAACCCTAACACACACCCTCACCCTAATCATAACCCTAATCCTAACCCCAAAACAGTGTTTGAAATAAACTTTTTTTCTTCAAATTACTTGATATTCTGTGAGTTGGTGGCGTCCTTGCTGACTGCAGCACGGCCAGAGTAGGCGATACGGATTGACACTACCAAGAACACGAGATTCACCTGGAAAAGAAAATAGGTAGACTGTGATACCAGTCAGGCATGTACCCCGACTATAAAAGCCTCTTTTTGAACAAATGATAATCTCTTGTCGTCGCTAATAATATTATGATTCCTTTCATGTTATAGGTATAGCAAATATTCACCATGCATATGTAAGGCCTTGGCAGTTGTACACATACACATTGTAAACATCTAGATGGAAGCGGAATTTCTCAACTTAATCCCATTAATTTTTGTCTCATCATTTTTTTTAAATTTCAAGATCTTGAAATGATACTATTCAATATTACGATCAAATGATTTCAATAGTGGCAATTTTTTTTTCCACGTTCCAAAGGGTTCTTTATTTTCGAAACAACTATTGGCAATGATTGACTAATCTCTTAAACATAAGAGTAAAGGGCAATTATTCAAATTTAATGCTTAAATGTCACTTGATTTTTAATGAAAAGAATTTGTAATCCATTCCTTACCAAGATGATGAAAGCGACGGGTCCAGCAAAGCTCCAGATGAATCCACGCTCGATAGACAGCCAACAACTAGTGGGAGATAAATCGATACTTGATTGGTAAATAAAATACATTATAGTTGAGATAGCCCTTTGAAGATTAACAGAAGTAGAAGTAGAAGAAGAAGAAGAAGAAGAAGAAGAAGAAGAAGATGATGATGATGATGATGATTCACAGCATTTGTATGGCGCCATATATCTGTTTAGCTCCTCCAATAAAGTTAGCATTTAAATGTCTAAACGAAAATTTGAGTTTTGAGTGAAGAAGAAGAAGAAGAAGAAGAAGAAGGAAGAGAAGGAGAAGAAAAGAAATGGAAGTAATCGAAGAAGAAGAAAAAGAAGAATTAATGGTTTCTTACTATAGCTCATGTCCGTACCCTTCGCCCTTACTTATCCCGCCTGCTACAGCAACCACGATAGCGGGCAAACCTGGATATGAAATTAAATGAAAGAAAGAAAATCGGATCAAGTAATAAACATTGGACTTGAGCTATGCCCCCCCCCCCAAAAAAAAAAAAAACAAACAACAACAACAACAACAACAACAAAACACGAATGGAATCTACCAAAGTGTAGAAGAAGTAGAAGAATAGAAAGTGACGCCTCTCCCCCCTAACAAAAAGTGAAGGAGTAAATTATATTAAATTATAGTAATCAGCGGATTTACAGTGATTTGTCAGTACTTTTAGCATTTCGTCAAACTGTTAACTAATTATTCATATTAAATTTGTCAGCATAATTATTCTGTTTGCTGACCCCCCCCCCCCCCCCCCCCCCTTCATGAAAAAGAAAGAAAAAGGGGCAATGCTTTTGTAAGCACATTATTTCCACTGCAGCATGACCTGACTGTCAACTTGTCTCGACTGACCACAGCATGCAAAGGTATATAGGGTAACACTCATCACAACTTGCACCGACTTTGCACTTACCGTAGAAAGGGTAACACCTAACACTCATCATAACTTACACCGGCTTTGCACTTACCGTAGCCTGCCAGGTAGTATGGTAACACCTTACTACTAGTGGAGAACACGTGTACCAGCATGATATATAGTTGAATACCCTCCAGTGCCATCCATGCAAAGGAACACAGAAAGGTGTAGTGGAGTACGGCGGCAATCACTGAGCATACAATCTTAAAAAAAAGTAAAATTGATGATTAGCTAAAATGTTTAGATCATATATATTTCTACGTGTGCAGTAAAAAAAGACGTGATGACAAATGAAATTGGTGAACAATGTGAAAACAAATTCAATTTGCAGGAGATAAACTGATATTTCGAACTGCTCAAGCTTTAAATGGATGCAAAACAATAATGTGGGGGTAATGTAACGCGTCGTCTTCAAGATAATCATGAACTGTTTATATAAAGAAAAGAGCAAACAGATATATTCCTGTGGTAAAATTATGAGCCCCGAAATAACATATTTCCCTTTTCGGATAAGCTAAACCATAGGGTAGATGTCTTCTTAATAACATGACCAAAGAGAGGACATTTCAAATCATTGTAAATTGTTTTAAGCAGGGAATTGAATCAATAGTGCTAACAAATTAGCAGAACATTATCCAAACAGCCAAACACGAACAAAGGGTCAGCAAATGTATACAATTATAATGTCTAATGTTTGAACGAAGTAGAAAACTTAATGTGCTAACAGAAATTATTAATTTAGCGACGCCCCCTGAGTGTCCTGTCTTGAGGACGGCATAATAAGTTTTTACGCCTTATCATACTCACAGCGTTCTCCGTTCTCTCCACACCGACTAAGAAGAGAAGTTGAGCCGTCAGGAGGGAGATACACAGATTGCGATGGATTGTTGTTCGGGTATTCCGTAGTGATCTACATGCAAGCAAGGGTATAAGAATAATAGGTTTAACATCATACCAGATCAGATTAAACGATATTTGAAGAAAAATAGGAAAATATTGCTTAGCATAGCATGCAAGCAAAGAAAACCTTGAAATACAATAATGTTTTTGTTCAGAGTCATCACTCAAGTTAATTTAAACAAAGAAACAAGCCCTATCAAATTTGATATGCTACCATCTTAAACCGGAGATGAAGACATACAATTTTGTTTCAGTCGGTGCTAAGAAAGAATTGACTTACTTGAAGAAACTAAAGGCGAAGACGCAGATAGCAAGACAACCGATAGACACAGAGCAGCCTACGATTGTTAGTATCTTCAGAGCTGTGATATGGGCAGCAGATATCTAGAAGAAGATTATTAAGAGATAAAAGTGTCATCCATGCAAACTTTGTTTTGTTACAAGAAAATGAACATGTTCTCAGAATTTGGTATACGATTTTAGTGACATTCTTTATAATAATAATAATAATAGATCACATTTATAACGCGCCTAATACATTGTTTCTAGGCGCAGTGGTGCTGTTGTCCCAGCAGCTATTAAGTGAATCAATGTCCTTACACGAAATAAAGCCGGGACGACAGCATTACTAATACACAATATTATTCAGTACAAAATTACAGTATGTTACGCTATGTTACGTTACAAAATCAAAATTACAGTTTGTTACAAATAAATGAATAAATCAACTTAATCTAACTTAAATTGTGCTAAAGATGACTTATTTCATAACAAATAGTAATACGACACCATTTATTTATTTGACATGTTTAGAGAAGATAAAATTCATGGTATGGATTTGAACAGATGGGGTTTTAACATTACTTTGAAATGATGCATATTGAAATCTAATTTCATTTTAAGCATAAAAAAAAAACCAATTCATTCTTGAACATTTTAAGAGGAATAACAATTTGATTCCGATGGCCAACTTGTTGATTTATATCTTGTTCATTAACTGAACAATAAATGATTACATTGCATTATAAATATAACATATTAAATGATAGTACATAGATTTAAATTTTAAATTTGACAGTTTTATAAATGTTATCATGATCTAAGTTCATGCCATCACTTTCTTCACTTTCTTCACAATTTCAAGAGAAATAAACCTCATTTAAATGTCTATCTAACTCTAATATGAACCGACTGCGAAATCCCATTGCCGTCATTCGAAGTAGGTATGAGATGGTCAACGCAACAAGTTGACTTACTTCTTGGTAGACGCCGGTGACGTCGAGGAGGATGGCGAAGTTAGTAAGATGGTCGCAGGCACATGTGGTATGGGTTCGATTACTCTTGACGACCACGCAGCCATTCGATGACCAGGAGCCCGAAGGCGTCTCCGTCCTGAAATTTGATTTGATTTTGATATTTTGTTAGCGATAAGATTTTTTTTAAAACCGTGTCGGTGATATTACATATATGACAACATGTGTAAATGGAATAGCCCTGTTCGTCCAGCATAGCTGTTCCGGTGATATCAACGAACAAGACAAGATGTTATCATCATATTGATCCTTGACATATATTTCTACATTATCCAATATTCTTAGATTAAGGTAAAAAAAAAAACTCACCTAACCCACACTAAAAACAACCCCGTATATAAGTCAACTATAACTCACTTGATCCGGGGTTCTTCAGTAAATTTTGATTGAACCCCATTTGTAGACCACCTGTCTACAAAGACCACTTTTTGTGTTTCCCCTGGGCGGTCGCTATAGACAGGTTTGACTAATTATGTAATTATGTTTGTGTATGTCTCCAGGATTTTCATCAACCCTTTTTCTGCTAAGTTCATAGGTGTGATAACGGATACCAAAGATATACTCCAGACTACTTACTTGTTGGTCGAGTCCCAAAATGCGCAGCTCACCGAGCCTGTGAGGTTTGCCTGAAAATGAAAATTTAAAATCCAATCACCTCAGCTTATTAGCCACTTATCAGAGACATATGTCAATATCTAAATGCTGATAATTTTGTTCCAAAGAATACAGATCTAATATTTAACAGAAATCTCTTAAATCCTTTGCAAACGAGGTGTCACTTTCATTGCGTTAATTTTTGCGTCGTGTTAGCTGATGAAAGTAAGTTTAGTTAATGCACCATTAATTCACCGCAGTCTTTGCACTGTTCATTACGCACGCAATCTTTTCGCTATATCCCCATAATATGCTGCGTCAAAGATCGCGTCAGTCGATGACGCAATGCTGCGCCAGAAAAATGACGCTGCGTGTGCAACGGATCAGACATTTCGCTCACGTTAATGGGTGAGCGAAAAGGTACACATTAAATGCACTTTAATACTACTCTAATAACAAGGAAAGCAGAGGGTGTTTCATCAACTAAAATTGATTTCGATCTTTACAAAATCAATTTTAAGGCTTAATAAAACACCTCCAGGAAAAGTTGCGTTTGCAACTCCATTATAATCATAGATAATGCGGACACAAATCAAGATATCAATAAATTAGAAAATTTCTAAACTTTCACGAATAATGATAAGAAGTGGCACTCATTACATGAAATAAGTAGATGACATTATGTTAATGAGGTAAGGAGTATGATTTAAGGGATCTTTTGACAGATGCAAAGTGTGAGGTTGTCCAGCGTTTTTGATGCTGCCACTGTAAAATGCTTTCCGGTAGATGAGAGTGTGGATTTGGGAATAATATTAGTTTACTTTTGTTAATTAATGAGTGAAGAATACGAGCTGGTATATACTTTTGGAGGGTGATTTCTTACGTTTTCGTGTTTTAGGATGAACTCGAATTTCTCTCCTCTTGCAAATGTCTTGACTGGTGTATTTCCCCTGGATGCTGAAGCCCCGAACACGATGGTATTCACTACCGATTTGTTGATCAATTTGTCTGATGTATACCTTTAATAATAAAAACATATATATTAATCAGACCCGTTTTGAAAAGACGAAGAAACACAAATACTTATAAAGAGAAACGACAAAGACTAAAATCAGTTTAGTTACGAAATGTTCAAACTGTTTTCTGAAATATAACACATTACACTTTGATATAAAGAACGGAATAGAATGTAAAAACGTCTGATCCACAAACATAAATACGAAGATTTCGATCCAAGTACTTATATACATGTACGTATTCGCATATTTTCAAGAAAACATGGAAATCTATTTGATAATGATAATGATCAACTATTACTGGGTGAGAAAATTCCTCAACAAAAATTAACTTGATATTCTAAAAGGTAGATGTTTAGTTGTATGACCGATCTAAATAACTGCTTTAGTGGCTCGGTTTTATTTTGGAATAGACAAATCTGTAACCATCACCATTTTGGTGAGAGCTTTATATTGTCATCTGAGCATTTTGCAAGTAGCTTATGCAACCTAACTTGACGAAGTCCCTTGAAAATGATTGCAACTTTTGTTTCCCGAAAAATGAACTCGAGGGAAATTTCATTATCCTATCGTATGTTCCATAAAAATCATATTGGAGACGTCATAAGTCATTGCCATGTTCGCACATTTCAATAGGTAGGCTATCGAAATTGCGTTAGATTGATTTTCAAAAGTAGTCGCTATCGTGTTCCTCTTGGATGCAATTGTCAAATAATTTCAGACCCTTAGTGAAGGCAATTGCAAGTATACGATTGGAGAGTTTATGATAAGAATATAATATTGTCATACTGTGGTTGAAAGATTCTGTTTCCGATGTTATCGATCTTCTTGTATTCCAATAGAGCGAGTGTACTCTCTGTTGATGTAGAAAATAAATGATATAGAAAACACATGGTTAACACTGGATCTGTACATCTGATTTTATCAACTCATAAACGAAATAAGCATGTTCCATTAATATTATACAATTGTGAAGACGTTTTTGTGTCAATCCGGATGTGTGAGTTAAACCTTTGAAAATATGTTTAACTATGAAAATATAAATATTTGAATTATTCAGACAAAGACGAATCATAATGGAAGATGAAATAAATTAAAGATGACAAGGGGCTTGTATCGTCCAAATGACGTGTTATTTGGGGGAAAAACTATATTTCGTGGGTTTCTCGTTTCGTGCACTGACTTTAAAATAATTCCTAATCTGCTAATAACTATCCAATAAAAGTGACTGGTTATGTTGTTCTTCTCTCAGCAAATGTGTCCTTCATATACGATAGTAGTTACTTGTATTGGATCCATCGTCGAATGCCGAGGGTGGCATGGTGGCTACAGCTCGTGTATTCTTCATGTTCGTATTTGTAAACATCTTGTCGCCAGGGTATGAAAGAGACTGCTGACGTCCGGCCGGTACACTTCCACACGTCATGTCTATGAACAAAAAATAACACAAAATATTACGTGAGATGCTTAGAAAAATTATGATTTAACTATTAAAGGGACTTGGTAACATTGTTCAGATGAGAGAAAATGGTGCTAAGGTAGTGAATTCAATGCTAAATGTACAGTTAGAGATATTCTGAAAGTTTAAGTGAAAACAGTGGGAAAACTGATCTGATCGATTCTGCAATTCTCCCAACTAAAATATTACAATTTGATTACATTTTAGGTGATTGTAAAACATCACAAAGCTATGCATTGGCTCTATATACCATCCCAAACATTAAAGTGTTCAAGATTTTTTTTGTAAAGCCTGTCTTTTGTCTTATTTTCATGGGACAATGTTTGGTAAAATTCAAAAATGGCTGGGGGAATTTACTGCTAGAGGGTGTTGCACAGTGATGCCTTCAAAGAAAACCATAAATATCTTTGTCGTTTGAGAATTTGTAAAGGTTTTGTGGCATGCTAGAGGGTTAGTACAGTATAAGGAATATAATAAGTTAACATTTCATACAAAAATTACGCAGTTTTTTCATCAACCTTCAACGATGTTACCGAGGCACTTTAAAGGAATTTGTATGTATCAAAGAATGATGTGGAGATGTCGTGTTAGAGTGGTTCATTCACTTGACTCTCAATCCTAGGGTTGAGGGTTCGATTCCCAGCCCGCCATCAACGAACTTTGGCAAGACAATCATTCACATCTGCCACTCTTTAGTCAGGTTAACATGGGTTCTTAGGAATGGCTGAGGTAATGATAATTGCAGGGCCCGCAGGAAGAGCAGTATTGATAATGATGTGGCCAATTATTATTATTACAATTATTATCATTAGTATTATTATTTTTGTTATTATTATTATAACTAGTAGTAGTAGAAGCAGTGCTATAATTGGAATTAATACTACCGTAATTATTATTATTGTTATTATTTTCATTATTTTAACTTGTATTAGTAATATCTATGATTATATTTATTATTATCTTGATTGCGTTATTATTGTTATTATTATTCTTGTCGTTGGTGTTGTTGTTGTTGTGATTGTCCCTTCTTACCGATAGTGTCGGTGGAGACTGTTCTGGCAGTGTCCTCTTCGAGTTCTTCAGCTACGATAAAGGCGACGTCTTCCATCACTGTGGTGATGTTGACTGATACGCTCTGTATTAGCATACAAGGGACATTAAAGAGAAGGTTGAATTCAAGTTCGCTCAGACATGACGCGGTCAGACGCGGTCAACCGCCGCAGTTTTTCAAATGTTAATGCATACATTAAAGGCAAATGCGGTCAACAAAGGTCCTACTCGTCTTCACTTGACTCTGTGTTATATTAAGATACAGACATGTGAAACGTTTTGCACTTTACGTCATCATTTAAAAACACACTCGCCTTTGTTAACCGCTTCATATCTGGACAATGGTTTACGATAAAGATGAAAGGTAATATGTGATATTTCTCATCCTGTGTATGCCACTTCGAAAGAATATCATAGTAAAATTGTTTCCTAAAAAAAGTATTACTCTTCAAATAGTCTCGTATTCGAGATATGACAAGGAAATTGAAGGAATACCTGACAATTTTGGACCAAACTTTCATGGCACGTGAGTAGTGCATGCGATTTTGAGCAAGTCCATATTTCTTTAAAAAAGTCAATGTTAAAACCTAAAAGTATATTTATTTCTATATATTACATAACCAACCTTTTCTCAATTGCTTCCGGACAGTTTAAAAAGCAATATAAATGTTTACCTGATTGTGTTGAAGGGTAAATAAGACGAATTTATTATCATAATTATTACATAATTATTCAGCCATCTTGATTTACTTACTTTCTGTGGATCTTTTTCTCCGTCTGAACTAAGAAGCACGCTGCCTATACTCAGTGTGCGCTGTCAAAAGGAAGGGAAAACAAGAATAGCTGTATCATTTACAAGTTTGTATAACTTACTGAGATAAGTAGTTTAGGAGATCTTGTGTAGACCAGTTTAAATGAAATGGAAGCTCTTATTACCAATCATGTGAAAGATTATGTTTTGACTAATACGTGATGGTACAAATTTTGCCGAGAAACCGCCTACTAATTGATATATTTGGTAAATTATCATATCGATCCGGCCTGGATAGATATCGCGAATGCACTTCAACATTAAACATCTGGGCATATAATTCTGCTTTGTTGCGAATTTAAGTTGAAGTATTGCCATCTAAACGTCTGAAGGCAATATTTAAACAATATTGAATGGATATTTTGCACCCAAATCCCTTGAACTGCAATTTTACCACTACCGGTCTATATCTTTAAAACTGTCTTAAAACCAAAAATATGTCTGAATAATCATCTCCGTTAAGCTGAAATACCACCACATAATTATGTTTACCTCTGCAAATGAAGTAGCAGTCTCGATACGTTCTTGATCAGTCTTTTCTGAGTCACCCAGCTGCTTTTTCTGGAGTTGATTCAAATTGGACAGGAGATTGACGACCTCATTGTTTTCTAACTCCGTCGTCGTGCTGTCATCTTTGAGTAGATTTTCGATGGATAACGCGATATCCACCGCTTCTATAGTTCCCGCCGAAATTTGCTGGATGGGAGATTAAAATACAGGCCCACTCTTTAGCGCGAAATCCTCTGTTGGAAACCATACATTCAATACTTTATGGATTCATGGTATATATTTATGTATACCTAATTGCTAAGAGAGCACATGCATGCTTGTTAGCAAGCAACCAGGGTACCGACGGCTTCTAGTCCTACCCAGGGGCCTTGGTGATCGACTGGGTATCAAACCCGGGACCTCCCTGCATGGTAGGAGATCATTGCCCTACCACTAAGCCATCGCGACTGAGTTTCAATTTCTTCCATTTCTTAGGAGGCAGGATGGCTAAGTGGATCGAGCACTGTTATTTAACTGATCCGGAAGGTCCCTTATTCGACACTGAGCTTGTGTCATGGTAAAGTAAGACACAATGTATCCTAAATTACTACTTGTGGTTGCGTAGCGTTCATCTTTACTTAATTTCGGAGAGTATTGAGTAAACTAATAGACTCTTCATCAACAAAAACGTGATTTTCTCCGTTATTTTCAATTACTGGCAGAGATGGCCTGCAGTGGCGCAGCGCGGTGCCAGTCTTTCCTTTCATTTTAAGCAGGAACATGTTTACGGTTCCCTCTTTTATATCAGCGACAAAACACAATGATAAACTTAAGCTACTAAAATCGTGGCATTTGATTGACTACTCAGCAAATTTGTTCTATAACTCTGGCCGTGTTATTGATGACAAATTTCATGAAACAGTGCTCAGTTTCATTACCCTGTCTGACTTAAAAAATTACCATAATAGGCCTCTGCACATAATTATCTAGGTGTTTATAATTACTTCATCCAGTTTTTGAGCTTCACTAATTTCAATTTCGGTGCATCCGGACTTATCAGGACCGTCGTCTTGCCACATGCCTCCTTCTAAACACGAGAAGGTCACTTTCCCTGCGAGCAAATCAATGATATTTAATAGGATAGTTAATTGCTAAAAGGTACCATGTCCAATAACCGTAATCAATGGCTCTCGATAGTCGTATCCGGCATCGTGTTAAGAAACCATCATTAGTACAATTTCGCCGACATCTTATAGGAGTGTGAGATATCAGTAAACGTGTTCTTATTGTTTCATTAAACAATGCCAAGTTGTTTTACGATTATAAGCATCAAATATTTGGATTAATATGCGGCAATGCTTCGTTCTTAGTCAGTTAGGAGAGCTGATATTTTTTAAGGAATTCATGTTTATCCTTTATTATTTGATTGATGATTCATTATTATACATCACTGATAGCAGCCAAAAAATATTAACATGCATGCAGAGATAATCGTTTATTGAAAAGTAAAGCGAAAGGCAGAAAAACAAACGACAACATCAACAAAATTAACTCATAGTTTGTAATTCATTACTTTTTTCTTCTTCATATTTCTCGAGCAAAATTATGACCTATTTCAAAATATTAAGGGTTGAGAATTCTTTATTTGGGAAGAGCGGAGGAAATAGTGTTATATGAGAACTTGGTATCATTTCTTTTTCTGATGAGAGGTACACGTACTTGTGACGAATGAAAATGAAAAAAATACCTGTAAATCCTTGAGGGCAGGATTTGTCGATAGTGGTATTTTCTGGAGTAACCTCATATGTTGTATTCACGTAGACTCTCTCATTACAGTACATAATAGGAGCTTCTGTTCGAGCTGTCGTGTAGGGTGCATTGTAGACGGCTGGGTCATCTAAAGACAGAAATTATTTAAAGAAATAATGTTTCGTTTTCGTATTACTTGAGCAATTTTCCGGTAACTGTAACTGTTCTCGTAACATTGTGTATTTTAGGAGAAATATCATACCAGGTACACATTTTTGACATACTGGCTTACCCGTCACTGTCGGAAGAAAAAAAAACTGATCATTTTCGTATCATTTGTTAATTGAAAAATAAATGGTTCTGATACCCTTATCCCGTTAAAATGTATTGTGACTTCCCTCCCTTTTGCCGCAAGACCCCTCACATTAAAATGCTCAAGCGAAATCCCTCCTTTTGCAAATTTTGCAAATTTTGAAACAACGGACCCATTTGTAATGGTATATTTGTTAAAATTTGGACCCATGTTTAGGGACTCTTTGTGAAAAAGTGACACATTAGAGTCGCACACCCCTGTATGTCCTTATATGTCAGTATCCCCCCCCCCCCGGCATCCCTCCGTCATTGAAATGCTCAAGCGTAATAACACGTTCCACATTCCGTGATCGCTCTATCTGGTCCGCCACGCCCTTTCCCATCACAATGGAATAGCCACACCCCACTTAATATACAACAGGACACTGATATTACAGAGGATTGACTGTGAATATTACATTCATAGCATGCGTATCAATTCTAATCAACTATTAAAGGCAGTTATCGACCCAAAATGCAAGAGTCATTTCGTTGTCGATATGATCCCTAGAAACGAAAATAGATAAAGCGAGGATTAAATAATGACTAAACTCTTTCTTACCTATCACACATTGGTATCGTAAGTCCAGATGCTTCTGGGGGATGCAGGGGTTATTCAGGAAGAAACTGTTAGTTATTGTAAGATCGCAGAATGATTCCCCATTGCACCTATATAGGATATAGAAGTAAAATATAAAATCTGTTGTTTTTGTTGTTGGTTGTTGTGGGGTGGTGTGCTGGTGTTCCTGATGTTAATGGTGGTTCAATAATAACGTTCATCGATGATTGGATATTTGTGGACATATTGTGTGAGAGGATGTTGCCCCCCACCCCCCCCCCCCCTCCCTGTGTTGACATGATTATTGTATTTTCAAGCAGCTATTTTATTCTATCCAATACAACTTCTTAATCATTGTCTAATTCGGTCCTTCTGTCTCCGGGGCGGATACATTGTTGTCATAAACGGGGAGGGGGTGGTTTTCCATCTTATTTTATATTATAATGGAGCATGATTTCGGGAATCCAATTGGCCATTCGAGCCTCTCTTTTGTCATCCCTCGGAAAGTCGTAGTATTGCTGGCCTTTTTTTTTTCTTCTCTGGACTATATACAACGATTTGTATTTATTAAAATAATATACGTGTATATACTATATACATGAACAAAGTTAGACTTTATATAGGCAGCGAGGTACTGCCGGACTTTTGTCTCGGATTGTAATGATTTTCACCACTTAAATTACAAGCTTTTCACTGTCAAATGCAGACATAAGTTCACAAAACCGACATTTCTGACTTACGCAGCGGCTGTTTTCTCCAAGGAGGTACGTGCTAAACAAGTCTGACCACCTCCTAGAAAGTTTACTTCATCATTGCACGTTATGTTGTCATATACACCGTAGGCGGCGTACTCTATGCGAATCCGCTTCTGTTCGACTGCGCATGACACCCGAATGTCTTCTCCCTCGCAGAATTTGTTCGCTTTGCTGTCTATGGGTTTGTAAATTTAACACATTTAAGAAGATGAATAGTGATAACATATAAACAAAATGAGAACATGTTATTAATGAACGTAATGTAAACGGTTAACTTTCATAAATTGCATAAGGCATTGATTTATATATATCTTTATGAATTCGATGACCCTTATATAAGTCATATTCTTCTTTAATAAACAAATTATTTTGAAAGAGAAACGAATTGAATCAACATTGCGTTTGTATCAAGTTTAGTTTAAGTGAATTTAAGAAGAAATATGCGAAAGGACGCAGTATAAAAATTATTATTGGGTAAATTTGTACGTTTACATGTAGATTGGACAAACTGCCTTTGAAACTTACATGTTCCAGACCCGTCAGTTTCCTCACAGAAGGGCCCGAAGTACTGGGATGGGCACCGACACTCGGAGCTCCAAGCATCGTAACCCTCTGTGGACATTGACGAGACATTTTTACTAACTAGACACATTATAGTAAATTGAGCAGGAAACAATATTTCCCGCAATATGTTGATAATTATCAGTAACGTTGCAGGTAATGGAAATCTTCTAAGTCTATCAGTAAACGAATGTATTGAACAAATATGCAATAAATTTCAAACGTCAAAATGGCTATTAAAAATGAATTAAAAAAATGAAATGTATTTGCATTGCCATCCCGATGATCTAGATATAATTGTCAAACCTAAAGATTTGCTGATTTAGGTCGCGTCCAATCCATCTATAAGGATAATATTTCGTTCAAGAGGCAAGCATTTTGGAGAAAATGGGTTTATGAGTTTTACCTTCTTCCCAATAAAATTCAAGTTGTTTTAAAATTATGGATATCCGTTATCCCTCGGTCACCAAACGCAATTCATTTTGCGAGCTCGTGTCTTTTTTGCTCTCTTTTTAAAGTAATAAAGTACAATTCTTATTTCATAATATTTCAATGAAGATGTTTATTATATACTTGCTACGACAAAACTTTCCATAAGATTGTGTAACCTTGGCATGCATGGATGCTCACCACAAATGAAGCCGTAGGTGGAGTTACAGGGTTCCTTTTGGGGTTTACTGACGCTCATACCCTTGGAGTAGATCATACAATCCCCGTCCTCACTATCCACTACACCGGCGTCAAATGTCTCATTCAACGGATACCACTTCCACTCCGAGCTGGCTCCGTGGTAGCGGGCACTCACCCAGTAGGTTGCTGGTGGTTCGAATGAGAAAACCAAGAACCTCATTAAAAGTGTATTCAGAATAAACACAAAGAAATTTTTGTCGATTTTCTTTGTATACCATTCTTGTCGTAATATATGAAATATGTTAAATTAATGGTAGATAAGCATGGCGTAATGCTATGATTATCATCACCACCATTCCATCCAGCTATAAAAGTCGCTTGTCCGGATCTGACGTTGCGTACCAGAATATGTTTGTTCTTCTTTACCCGTCGTAATAAATCATCTTTGGTAAGCTGATCTCGGTGAGGGGGAGGGGGGGGGGGGGGGGGAGGTAGCAATTGTGTTGATCTGCGCTTCACCCACAACAGATGCCTTGACAAGGATATGTCAATGTTTTTTTTAGTTTAGGCCTAAGATGCAACATTCAGTGGGAGTGTCGTGGTCGAGTGGTTTAAGGCGCTTGACTGGAGATGCGAAGGACGAGGGTTCGAATCCTGACACGGCACTAATATAGGATTTCCCGGCCAAATTCGCGTGTTTGTCATTCGAATTCATTTCCTTTGCATTTAAGTTAGCGCAGATCGGCTTTGCCATGCCAATTATCATTCAATTTTCCAGTTTTTGTATTTAATTTAGGATTTTGGTCGAAGGGTTTCATAGGTCTGTCATTCAATTTAGAAACTGCTCAACTAGCATTCAAATTCAAATTCAATTGTCGAAGCATAATTTCTATCATTCAAATTAACACCTGTCATTCGTATTCGTAATATTTTTATTCAAGTTAGGAATGTTAGGGGGAAGAATTGCAACAAACTTTTACAGTTTTTAAATAATGCAGTTAAAATGCACGATTTTCCATTGGGGTCTAAGCTGTTATTCCATTTATTTATTTTCAGGACAATGCAGATAGGTGTAGTCAGACATAAAGTAAAGAAGGGGCGAAATCAAGGGATATGGCATTTATGCACGGACATGTTCATATACCCGGGAAAGGTGGGGGTACCCTCAATCGCCCCCCTTTTTTTTTTTTTTTTTTACTACAGACTCGAAATTTTACAAAAGTAATTGACATCGTCTCTTATGCCCAGCACACCCCTCTGTTTTTCTTAAAGAGTTTCATAGTTTACTTGCCCGCCAGCAGATCGATGGCTAAAGACATGGCTAAATAATGAGTAATGTTCAAATTGTTGACTCTAGTCCCTACCCCAGTCACAATATTGTACCCTTGTTCCATAATGAAATTATGATGAAATTATGATAAATTTGTGATGAAACATAAGACAAACAACTTCCTTACATGAACATTTACAAATATACGGAGACCATCAGGTCCGTAGATGCAAGTTGATTTTCCTTTTTCTTAACAATCAACTTAAATGCTGATGAATATCAGATAAATCTAATAAGTGTATAAATGCAAGAAAAATAAATATGATGAAATACACATGAAAAAACAATCTTGAAAGAAAAAGAATGAGCTTTAAAAATTGTGTAATAAACGAGAAATGAATATTGACCATCAATTTAAGTGCACAAAGTGCTAATTTGAATGCTACAAATGAATTAGAATGCTAGAAGTACACCGTCGCGTTGTCAGAAAATCGTGTTGTGCCAAATCGAATGACCAAATAGCGAAAGAAGCACATTGTTCATTAATTTGAATGAAACATACGTAGATTCTAACGAAAATTCCATAGATTTGAAAACTAGAAAAGGGAATATAAACCCGAGATATCCCTGACTGCACTAAAACCGTCGAATTTGAACGCAAGACAAATTAATTTGAACGAAAAACTCGCGAATTTGGCCGGGAAATCCTATATCATTTGGCAAGATATTTACCTGCACTTGCTACTCTCCACCCAAGTGTTAAATGGGTACCCGGTAGGATGCGAAAGTTCATGGGGTTTGACGAGCAAGATGCTCCCCAGGGAGTGGAACATGTTCATACATTGTGTGCGGGTAAGTCTGAATCCGATGACCGGGGTAATATAGGATTTTCCGGCCAAATTCGCGAGTTTGTCATTTAAATTAATTTGTCTTGCGTTCAAATTCGACGGTTTAGTGCTGTCAGATATATCTTGGGTTTATATTCCTTTTTCTAGTTTTCAAATCTATGAAGTTTTCATTAGAATCTATGTATGTTTCATTCAAATTAATGAATAATGTGCCTTTCTTTCGTTATTTGGTCATTCGATTTGGCGCAACATACGTACTTCTAGCATTCGGATTCATTTGTAGCATTCAAATTAGCACTTTGTGCACTTACATTGATGGTCAATATACATTTCTCGTTTATTACACCCTTTTTATAGCTCATTCTTTTTCTTTCAAGATTATTTTTTCCATGTGTATTTCACCATATTTTATTTTCTTGCATTTATACACTTTATATACTTTTAGATTTATCTGATATTCATCACCCTTTAAGTTTGATTTTTAAGAAGAAAGAGAAATCGACTTACATCTACGGACTTGATGGTCTCAATATTTTGGTAAATTTTCATGTAAGGAACTTGTTTGTCTTGTGTTTCATCATAAATTTATCAGATTGAAATACCACGTGCAAACGATCATGGAAATTTCTTGTATATTTCCTGAACCTTATGCATCTCATGGCAATTTAATACAGCTTTTAATTACACATTTATAGGTGAAGTGTATATATTTGCTCTTAAACGTTGCAGGGATTTACACGTTGAAAATCTAAAAACTCGTGAAAGGGCACACATTTTATTAAAAATTCGTAATTGATAACATTCCTATAAACGTATGGTGGCAAAATATTCTTTATTAGCAAAATACAGTCTTTTTCTTTTCAAATTTAAATTTTGAAACTTGCAATGTTCTATTCACCTCATTTGTTTTGTATACGAATCTTTTGATCTAAAAGTGTGCACATACTTAGGATTGCACAAACTCATCTTGCTGCTGTTTATAAAATTTGAGATAAGGTTTTGAGAGCTTGCAAATATCTGGTAAGGGCTTTAACTTCTAACTTTCAAAAACTTAATTAGTGCAATGGACCCTAATTGTGATTTTCCACCATTTTCTTGGCTTTTTTATACTTACAACCGCTATCGGGAAAACCGTTTCCTCCAAATGTCTCCTCGGTTTTATTTTCAAACCCCACAAGTCCTCCGCCTTCTTCTTTACAATACTCGTTCGCTTTAGCCCATGTCATCGGTGTGGAGGATACGTGTAAATAAAACACACCCTCGTATTCTATGCTGTCCCCATCAACTGGTCCTGAGAGAGAAAGAGGGAGAAAGAGAGAGAGAGAGAGAGAGAGAGAGAGAGAAGTAGTAAGAGAGAAAGAGGGAGATCCAGAAAGAGGAGGAAAGAATAAGAATGAACGAGAGAGAAGAAATAGAGAGAGAAAGAGAGTGTGGAATAATGGTATTAGAAAGGAAGAAAGGGGTGAGAGATAGAGAGGGTGAGAAAGAGATGGAGAGAGGGAAGCAAAGTGGAGAGAAAGATGGAAATTAAAGGATCAGACGGAAAAACAAAGTGCGTGGATTACAAGCTTAATTATATTTCTGTAAAGTAAATAGCAGGCTTGTCGCTTTATGTGTTTCAATAACATACACATTAGAGTGATATTCCTATTTAAAAAGGTTTTTTTAGGACAACTACCCCCTAGGACAACCACCCTTTAGGATGACTACCCCCGGGACAACTACCTCGGACGACTACCCCCCAGACAACTACCCCCTACGACAACCATCCTCTAGGACACCTACCCCCTCAGACAACTATTATATCCTAGGGGTAGTTGTCTGGGGGTAGTTGTCCAGGGGTAGTTGTCCTTGGGGGTAGTTGTCATTGGGGTTAGTTGTCCTTGGGGGTAGTTGACTGGGGGTGGTTATCCGGGGGCTGAGGTCCAGGGGGTAGGAGGTCCCGATACGTTAAAAAAGACTTAACCAATAATAAACATTAAATGAAATTATACATTACGATATATATTTAGCTAAGATAAGCCAATATGATATACATGTAGGGTATAATTTTCCATAGGTTAATATATTAATGTTAAGCCTCGTAATCATCATTATTCTTATATTACAATCTATAAAACTGTATACATGCTAGTCACAAATTATTACTAGCAACCGTTGATTTCATAGGTGTGTTCAGCTATTTTGGGGGTCATTTATTCGTGATTCAATCCAAATCGTAATTAGCAGCAATTGCTGTATTGTTCAAATTTAACAAACACAAATACATAGAATAACATATTGCCCATGGTAAAATGAAACGAACGTCACTTTCAAAAATGATAATCGGGTTACATACTGTAAGCCATCGTGGACTAAATCATCCAAAGCAAGAGAAGAAAAGGTCATAATGATAATCCCCTTATTGAAGGATACGGCAGTTTGTTCCGGAGTAAATAAGG
>JAVYIG010011693.1:0-58800 GCA_035222895.1 Strongylocentrotus droebachiensis | reverse complement strand
CAAAAAGAAAAAGTGAAGAGAATCCAAGTGAATGTGGGCAGTAATGAAGTGAATATGGAATGGTTGATCGAAGTGAGCACTATTTTTTTATTTTTTATTTTTTATTTTTTTTTTTTGGGGGGGGCATCTCCAAAAAAAGGTAAAATTAACGTTAAAGAATATACATTTTTTTCTTCCCGGGGGGGGGGGGGGGCGCCCCCCCCCCCCCCCTGGATCCAGCTCTGCCCTGTGCCACATAATTTGTTTGTCTAAAATAAGGAAACTTCACATCAGCATATTTAAAATGTATAATCATAGCCAGAGAATGTGTTGTTATATGGCTCATAGCATGTTTGGTTTAATGAAAAAAAAAACAGACCCAGTTATTGATAGACTAAAAATGAAATAATATCTGTATTTCTTATTCAATGAAGGTCCACTCCGCGATATCGCGATGCATCCTGGTATGAGGGGTGGAGCTTAAATAGCAAGCTTGAGATCTGTGAAAAATGGAGGGTTATTATCATTGTTTGGTCAATAAGAGATTTTCAAGAAACTCTTATGCTGAATATTTATAAGTAGAGGTGTAATTTAGTTGCGTTAATATTCATAAAGAATGATACACGCCATTAAAACTATTTGAAAAAAGAAAAAAAACGAGTGGAACTCCCATTTCCCGATGCATCCTGGGTACACCAGCTGTTTTACTGGCGATCGATAATACAAGTTTGAGCGCGTATTTCACCTAACGGTGATCGCATCAGAATAATCCACGCTGATTCGCTGAATCACTTGCGTTGCTAGCGCGCAGCGTGATGAATAAATTACCCATAATTCCGTACAGTAGATTATTTGACCTCTCTAATTACGCTGATACGCGTATTGTCTTTTACCATGTAGTGAACATCATTCCAGTACACTTTTCGTGGGGAGCATCCTACAGAATGCATAATTCATAAGGCTCATGAATTATGCAAGGGGGCTTATTTTGGCTTCTAATGGATCCGGACGAAATGGCGGAGCTTGGGGGGCCTGGTTTAAGGGCCCATCCAAATACAAGTGTATTCCTGTTGCTGTGCAGTCCTGCACACATCTCATATTTTGATATGTAAACTTCTGAATTTGTTTCATAGATTTTGAAATATTTTTTGAAATATTTGTTTTTCCAAATTTGCTAAGCTCCACTACCCAAAAACATCCAGATCTCATTCGATCCCCTTGTGACATCATCTGTCAGTCTTCAATGAGCTAACTTGAGAAAGTGGCATGTAAATTTGCCAAAGTTGACCACCTGTTAAAATACCACAAACAATAGCAACATATAAGTTGCTATGTCAGACATGTGCAGACTAAACTAATATTCTTAAATAGACAATGGTATGTAATTTCCCCCAGCTTAGCACACGTTCATAATAGAATTGCATGCTTCCATACATTATGTACAATACATCATCATTGCCTTTGTCTTCCTAGTGATGCTACAGCATGTCTGACATAGCAACGTGTATGTTGCTAATGTATTACGTATTGTAACAGGTGGTCAACTTCAGCAAAGATACATACCAATTTTTTCAAGTAAGCTCATTGATGACTGACAGATGATGTCAAAAGAATGAGATCTGGAGGTTTTGGGGGTGGAGCTTAGCAAGTTTGAAAACAAATATTTCAAAAAATATTTTAAAATCTATGAAACAAATTTAGGAATGGACATATCAAAATGTGAGATGTATGCAGGACTGCACACCAACAGGAAATACCTAACGCCGACTAGAAAGCCCCGTCTGAACATGGCTATTGTGTTCTGAAAGAAAGTAATTTCAATTGATAAAGACTCTATGATCCCGACTGCATGCACTAATCTAACATTCAGTGCACAATCACAATTGTATAGTGCTTAATTACCACCATGCTTTTGTAAGGACCCACACAAGACAAAAGTGGTCTCACATGTTTTATGACTTGAGCTGCACGGTACTGTTAGATTTTATTACAACCACAAAATGGCTGCCAAGATGGCTGACATGCAGTCCATGAAACAATAATCACCAATCACAAGATTGGACAATAAGTAAGTAACCAATAGAAAAGCTTGTAAAGGTAGAGTGCATGTGTGCTGGGTTGAATAGTTAAGAGATATGAAGCGTGTGTGTGTGTGGTGCTATAGCAGGTAATGTGCATGAGGATGAATGAATATGGACAGAACAATAGAAGCCAAGAGCTAGCAGACATGAGAGAATGAATGTAGGTCAGGAGTGCGCTGAAGCATATCGGAGTGGAAAGCTAAATGTACAGTGTAAAATAAACAAGTAACCACTTGGATCAGTGAAATTAAAACCTTACATAATTCCATCTTCACAGAAAAATGTCCTCATTTTAAAAGATACTTCGTATTAACATGCATTTGTTTCCGAAGAAAATGAGTCACATCAAATTTGCTTGAAATACCTGAACAAATCAAATCATGAAGTTTTTCTTCTGTACAATTCCCTTTTCTTTTCTTTTTTTAAGAATAGCATCTATTCATATTAGGGAAATTTAAACTGTTTAAAATGAAAGGTCACATGTATAGCAAATATCAATGAACATCTTCCGAACAACTTCCTAACTTTAATGGGTTCTATCCTTTTTCACCCTGAAAATTCCAGTCAGATGATTTGTAGACATAAACATTAAATCATTTCCTTTTTTTTTCTTTCTTTTTCCCCGTCAAAACATTAACAAAAACTGACAATTTAATCCTATCTTTACTGACAAGTCCTACAAAAGTACCATAAATCTTCCAAAACGTTCCCAATTCCCTCAATAACAAATTGTCACAAACAATGTAGCAATGCAAGGTATGACAGAGAAAAGTTTAAAACAGCACGTCCTTCAATTATCTATCACTATTGCAAATATTAGTTCTCGAATGTCTTTACAGTTTGTAATCTTGAAACTTGGCGGGTACTTTAACCTGTCGACCAGATCTCGAACGTAAGGATGAGGACGGCTGAGGTTGGGGTTGGTCAGCGGATGAGGACGGTTGAGGTTGAGGTTGGTCAGCGGATGAGGGGGGCTTAGGTTGCTCAGCTGATGAGGATGGCAAAATTTGGGATTGGTGAGTCGTCGACCTCAGTTGATATTGGGGTCTGAGTTGAAGTTGGCCAACCGGCGAGGACAGCTGATATGTTGGGTTTGGGTAGTCGGCAGGGATGGCCTAGGTTGTTGCTGAAGTGGGGCTGAGTCAATTAGCCTGGATTGGTGGCTAGAATTGGTTGGTTTGATGCTTGTTGCCGAACAGACAAACTTGACCGTGATGGTTGGTCATGGTTCGACTGCTCGTGATGGAGGATGCGATCTGGTGGTCGAGATGACCACGTGATATAGGCTGGTCCATGGCTAGTAGGTTGATTTGACTGCACCTTTCTCCTAGTCTCGTCTTCTGCTGGGGGACCTGGTGGGTACTGTGTCGTTGTCCTCTCAGTCCCATGTATTGACGTAAGCTGTGTGGTTGGTGGGGATGGTGGAGTTGATATCACTCGTGGGGCTCTGGCTCGATGCGGTTTCAAACGATTATGATGGACAAGTCGCTTGAACTTTTCATCATGGACGTGAACTATGTCATAATTTAGTCCATCATCTGATGAGGAAGATACTTTGAAAGGACATTTCCAGTTTGGTTCAAGTTTGTTCCTGATGTTGGTTGCCAGTCATGTAACCAAACAAAGTCACCTGTGTCGTACTTTGAAATGCGTTTCTTCACATCGTACTGTCGTTTCTGTTGCTGTCGTGTATTCTGTATGGTGTACTCCCATGCTTTTCTCAATCGCTCAGACAGGTTGGTTGTGTATTCGAGGAGTGTCTTGCCAGATGACGATGGAGGGGGAGTTGAACAGGTGATGTTCGCAGGTGTACGGGCTTCCCTGCCATGCATGAAGTAGTATGGCGTCAAACCTGTTGAGGCATGAGTACTTGGTGTTGTACGCCAATTGGACTTGATTGATGTGAGTGTCCCATTCTCCTCCTTGATGAGAAATGTACTTCGCAAGTTGATCTTTGATGGTGCGATTACATCGTTCTACTATGCCAGCTTCTTGGGGATGATAGGGTGTCGATCTAGACTTCTTGATGCCCAATTTGCTGCATAGTTCTTGCACTAATCTTGATTCGAACTGTCGACCTTGGTCTGTGTGCAAAGTCTCTGGAATACCATGTTCTTTCACATATTCTTCAAACAGATGTTTGGCGATGGTTGGAGCAGTCTGATCTTTCATTGGGAAGATATTGACATATTTGCTGAAATGATCGGTCACAACGAGTATGTAGCGAAATCCTCGCCTTGTAATCGGAAGCTCAGCAATGTCGGCAAAGACCATCTCCAAAGGGCGAGTAGTAGTAATGGGACGTAAGGGTGCTTGATGTGCTCCTTCTACAAGTAGTGGTGCCATACTGTAGGTGTTATGCGTAGCTGGGCAGTTGAATCAACAGATATGATCATCAACAAGGCATCAACAGAGTAAAACTACCTGAATGAGTGCGAAGGAGGGGGGGGGGGGGTCACTCTGAGTGCAGATGAAATGAATGCAAACTCAACAGTTGAAATATCTGTGGCGAGCGGCTGTGATGGAAGGAGGGTGTATTCTGCAACTGATTATGTTGCTACGCCAACACTATGCAGAATATGCAGGTTTATATGGCAGAATGCTGTAATGTACGGCAGCCAAAGGCAGACTACGGTATACATGCAGACTGAATGTGATAAGTTGCTAGAAAAATATAGAACTGTAGGGTGAAGGAAGAAAGACCTCACTGACGAATCGATGAATGCAGGAATATTCACCAAAATACAGCTCCAGTATGAAGAAGGGTAAAGGAAATCTCACTTACTGATGAAGGATGAATGAAGGAATTAACAAAATTACTGATGTAGGAAGAAATCAAGGCTCGCAAAAGCTCAAGATAAAACTTCAGTAATAATGAAGGAGGTTGAATACACAAAAAAACTAACTGCCTCAGCTTAAAGGGAAAGTCCACCCCAGGATTTTTTTTAGCTGACGATATAGACCTAATAATACCATGAAGAATGATACAAGTCTCATTAAAATCCATGATCACATAACGAAGATATATCGACTTTTTTATCGAAAATCAGCCGCCCCCCAAATGCAAATGCGTTACATGGGCATGAAACGATCGCCAAAAAATAACCGATAGTATCGAAATTGTGACGTATGTTGCGAGCTGCCTTCTTATTTCGCAGACATTCACTTTCGCTTTCACTTTCATTCATGATTCGTCGTGTCAGTGCGATAACAGTGTACCGCGAGCGAAAGTGAATGTCTGCGAAATAAGAAGGCAGCTCGCAACATACGTCACAATTCATGCCCATGTAACGCATTTGCATTTGGGGGGCGGCTGATTTTCGATAAAAAAGTCGATATATCTTCGTTATGTGATCATGGATTTTAATGAGACTTGTATCATTCTTCATGGTATTATTAGGTCTATATCGTCAGCTAAAAAAAATCCTGGGGTGGACTTTCCCTTTAACATGAAGGGAGGTCAATCAGTGACAAGAAGGGTGATATCATGCCCTCAAACATTCACATTCATATACAGATGGAGGGAGAATTTCACTCTGCAACTCACCACTAAAAACACTACAGGTATTTATACATATGAAGGAAGGCTGCAATTACAGTTTAGTGCAGAAATCCCACCGCTGCATGCCACCAGTTGTAAGGACCCACACAAGACAAAAGTGGTCTCACATGTTTTATGACTTGAGCTGCACTGTTAGATTTTATTACAACCACAAAATGGCTGCCAATTAGATGGCTGACATGCAGTCCATGAAACAATCACCAATCACAAGATTGGACAATAAGTAAGTAACCAATAGAAAAGCTTGTAAAGGTAGAGTGCCATGTGTGCTGGGTTGAATAGTAAAGAGATAGAAAGAGTGTGTGTGTGTGGTGCTATAGCAGGTAATGTGCATAAGGATGAATGAATAGGGACAGAACAATAGAAGCCAAGAGCTAGCAGACATCTGAGAATGAATGTAGGTCAGGAGTGCACTGAAGCATATCGGAGTGGAAAGCTAAATGTACAGTGTAAAATAAACAAGTAACCACTTGGATCAGTGAAATTAAAACCTTACACTATTATAACTGATTTAAAGCAGCTATAGGCTGCAGTTGGCAATAGAAAGCCCTTCAGGAAATAAGTTTGGGCAAACCGCCGTGCATGGTGAGAAAAATTGATATTAGTTTACATTTATTGATGAGTGATGACTAAACTAAATACTTCCGGCCTTTCAAATATATGCATCAAGTCATGAATTCCCTGGTAATGCGGACTTTTGTGTTAGGAATTCAGGCTCAGGAGCTACGAAACATGAATACGAACCTTCCGGAAATGAGTACACCTACCGCTTTTATGTGCGGGGTCAGGCGCGTACGCAGGGGGGGGGGGGGGGGGGTTGGGGTTAAACCCTCCCTTGAGTTTTTTTTCTGTGTACGTTTTGTGTATTTTTTTGTGGAAAAAAACCCTTTTGAGGTTTTTTATTTATTTTGTTAAACCTCATAGATGACCTTAAAAAAGATGACCTTACCCCCCCCCCCCCCCCCCCCCCCCCCCCCCCCTCAGCGGAACGGAATGTCGATGGGTCAAAATTTCAAATTTCGGGACCCAAAACAAATATATATATATGTCCTGTTAAAATATTCCGGAGTAATTACTTGGAATACAACACCTACTGATAGAAAGATGTGACCATCTCTTGCCTCATTCAAACGAAAATACAAACATCATCTTATGAAGGAATTTCTATCTAATGTTTAATTAGTCTGTACACACTTGTTTTACCACTCTTTCTGTTCTCTTTACTTTGTATAATTATCTGCGGCCATTTGATCCCAGCCTTTGAAAGGCCGGTGGCCGCTGCTGGCTCATCCATCTTCTTTGTATTGTTTATATATTTGCTTATATGTATAAAGTATTGTTGAATATATTTTTTACGAGAATTGGAAATAAAATGAATGAATGAATACAGTGAGAGTGTGAATCAAACTGCATTGCTCTGTTGATACACTATTCAGCAATATATCTCATAGAATCTCCTTTAGCATCTTCAGTTCGGGCCTGTATTGTAAAGAATTTCATCATAACTTAATCACAATTATAATTATTAAATCACACATATTCGTAAAGCTTAGATCCTCCTTGTTCATTTGATGCAACTCATATGATACATATTTAACGCATAAGTGATTAAAAACAATTTGAAGAAAGGGTACCAAAAAGTCATTTGGCAAACGGTATCTGAATCTTAAAGAGAGAATCACATTTCCAGAAATGTCATTTTCTGTGCTTTCATCATTTTCATATGACACCTCAATCAGGAAAAATGAGCCAAGAATATTTAGTTTAAAGTAATGCCTACATTTCCATAATTTTATTAAACGAGTTCGTTTTCACTGGCTGCCTGCCGTAGCAACAGACAACAAACTCCGTTTCATTGACGATCAGCCATGCATGAAGTCTTTCGTCTTCTTTGTTGTCATCCGTTTATTTACAATTTATATAAACCTAAAGATGCATTTTTGTCAATGTTATCATAACCATGATAACAGTTTTTTCCTCAACATCATGTCCTACGTCTACCAGTAACTTTGTTTGTTCCGGGGGTATTATATTTCCTTCGTCGTGCAAGTGCGATCAACAATCACTACACAGTGGTATAGAATGATTCAAACCAATGTGTAAAGGCTCGTCCTGCTATAATTGTGTTAATACTACGCAATACAAATACGTTTTTAGTTCGCCCACACTGCAGTTTGCTCTATTTAATTAATCTATATATGGCCACATTCTTACTTATTAAGCTTCTTTTCAATATCATTACCTCATGTCAAATTGTCAATGTTGGTCACTACTTATCTTAAGAAAAATTATTATAATTCTTGATTTTTGTATTGTTTTTTTTCTCATAGATTTCGTCAAATTTGGTCGGATATAGAACCGGACGTCATTCTACCTAAGGTAATGCAAGCAGATTGACTTCTTTCACTCGGCCCAGACAAGTATAAGGGAACATGCATCGACAGTTGTCCATGGAAAAAGCATTTCACCCATGAGAACAGTCTACTAGATACTCGTTCTATTATGGCAGGTAGACGCCCCACTCCGTGCAGTGTAGATGTACTAGATGATGACAGAGGAAGCACTATACTCAGTGATACTGAATCAGTATCATCAGTTTCAAGCAGTACCACAGGCCAACGTAAAAGGACTAGAAAGAGAGACAACAAGAAAAAAACGCCAACCCACGAGAACCTTTTCGGTCCAGAACTTACGGTACGAGAACTTAATTATCTTCGACAAAAGGAAAGCGACCTGGCGATTGCACTGAGAGCTCGGAAACCACTCTTGGAAGCTCTCCTCCTTAAGGATGACTTGGGTGATCATGTGATGGCAAGTCTCCTGGATGTTCTCCTCTCAGTTTCAAAGATAGGAGGTGATGATGCAAAGGAGGTATATCGATTTTTAGCAAGCAGGCAGTTCATCCAAGTCCATCTACTTCTGCTTGTCATGAAGTGCAGGGTGAACATTGATTCGTGCTGTAGTGGGAATGCTCTCCTCAAAACCATATCGGTTTTGATGGCATTTTACCGGTTTGGATGTGGAAATACTGAAAGCTTTCAGATGGTTGCAGCGGTGATACATGATACAATTGAGTATGGTCTGGACATTCCTGAGAGAAAAAGTCATGCAAAAGGGCTAACGGATGTCAGGATGATACTCAACAACGAGGAAATGGGTAAAGAAGAATCCGCCGAAGACATATGCAACATTTCCATATTTCCTACAGCAGGAGAAGTAGCTGATCCAGATACTGCAGTACTTCGTGATGCAACCGCTGAGGTGGGTCCTTCTGTGAAAAACTATCTTGAATGCCACTACCGACTTTTGAGGGAAGACATCGTACAACCCCTTCGTGCAGTGATTTCTAAGTATCACCAAGTAAAGAGAGAAATGGGGCTAGCTGCGGCGAAGAAGAAATGCCATATCATTGATAATGTCAAATTGCATGAGATCATCACAACACATACATCCAAAGGTGTGTCGTTTCGTGTTCAGTTTGATACATCTTCCCTAGAGTATGTGTCATGGGAGACAACAAAGATCCTGTCCTTTGGAACTATGGTTTGCCTGACCAACAACCACTTCCATGATATGATTTTCGCCACAATTGCCAAGCGAGACCCACAGTGGCTGAAGAAGGGATTTGTAGATCTCCGACTCCTTAGGCTAGAAGATACAAGATTGCTGATGTCAGGTACTCACTTCTTCATGCTCGACTCTCGGAAGTATGTTGAAGAATCATACGAGGTATTGGATGCCATGCGGCAAATCGACACCAATATTCTTCCTCTGGTACCGCATGTTGTTTACCAAGTGGCAGAAAATGAGCATTTTCGTAATCTAAGGAAGGACCCCGACATGCAATACGACGTCGGTCCTCTGATGAAGAATGAGCGAACTGCAGGGAGGTCTAGGCCTCGAACATGGAGAGCGCCCCTACTAAATAATAAGGAGAAGTGGCCTGCAACTGATCAGCTGTGCGTCGATGAGCACCAACTGGCCGCGATACAGGCAGCTCTCACGAAGCAGTTGACCGTCATCACTGGTCCACCAGGGACCGGAAAGACGCATGTAGGCCTGAAGCTTATTCAGCTTTTTGTTCTAAATAAGGATCGATGGAGTCATATCACAGGTTCATCTTACGAGGGAAATGATGGTGGACCACTTCTCTTCATGTGTGCCAGTAGGGGAACTCTTGATGAATATCTCACTGGAGTGTCTTTCTTTCAGCGGAGCGGAATAGTGAGATGGGCTGGTCAATATACAAGGAAATCTCTTCAAGAATATCAAATTGAAAATCTGCGTGAGAAACAGGCTGTGTCAACGGCTAATGAAGACCAGTTGTCTAGTGAGAAACTAGAGAAGTGCAAGAAGAGACTTTGGTATGTACAGGACAACATAGCTAATCTTCGAACCAAGATGTTCCCGGAAGAGATCCTCAAAGTGGTCATGGATGAAAAACACTACCAGAAGCTGAAAGCGGGGAAAGAACTGAATTCCTGTGCAGTAATCTTGGAGTGGCTTTTGTCAAACAACAACTGTGGAGACGATCTTCGTAAGCTTGAGGAAGGTATCCCATTCAATTTGTCACGCTTTACATGTCAGGATGGAGACGGAGATGCATGGTTAGAACAGAATCTCCCATTTGTGCTCGACTCCCTAGCTCTCCACCTGTCAAACCAGACAAGAAACTTTGTGAGTAAGCAACTTACTTCCAGGGACAAGATGACGGATTCAGAATCAAAGAAGGTCGAAGATGTGTGGAGACTGCATTCGCCAGATCGATGGAGAATCTATCGATTCTGGATTACCAAACTGGAAGCCAGAGGCAATCAAAGAGCAATGGCCATCTTCAAGGAGATGGAGCAGATCTGCCTTGATTGTCAGAAGATGCATGACGTCGTTGATGAATCTATTCTTAGTGCTGCGTCTGTAATAGGCATGACTGCTTCATCGGCTGCTAAGAACCGAAGGGTTCTACAACGTATCAACCCACGAGTCATCATCATTGAGGAAGGGGCCGATGTTCTTCAGTCAATAACGTCGGGCATAATCCCATCTGCCTGTCAACAGCTCATCATCATCGGAGACAATGTCCCTAAAGAAGACCAATTCCAAGCAGTAAGGAGAATCGCAGACGTGCACGGTATTCATGCTTCTCTTATGCAACAGTTGGTCGACAACAACTACTCAGTGTATGAGCTTAAAATGCAGCATCGAATGAGCCCGGCTTCATCCAAGCTAAGCCGCCAACTGTTCAGCTACGAATACCAGACTGACCAGTCAGCCATCGACCTACCACCAATTACTGGAATTAAACACAACGTCTTCCTCATAGATCACAATGTACAATCATCTCCAGGAACTTACGAAGTCTCGTTCTTACTGGAACTGTTTAACTATCTGTTAGGTCAGGGCTTTGCACGGAAACAGATCTCAATCCTTGTCTCATTCCCAGCCCAGCAGAATCTCTTCGGAAGTGACACGAGGGACCGACTTCTCACCGTTGATAACTTCCGAGGTGGGAATGACATCGTCTTGTTCATGAGTAACGGAAGCGAAAGAGGGAGCAGGCCTGGATGTCTGCTTAGGGATCGACGTATCGCCAATGTGTTGGGCAGCGCAAGAAGAGGATTGTACATCATTGGCAATTTCTCATTTTTGTCCAGCCAGTGCACTATGTGGGCGAGGATCTTGGAAGAAGCACGACGACTTGAATTGGTTGATAGCTGTCTGAAGTTAACATGCCCTCATCACCCGGATAATCCAATCACCGTTTCCTCAGTAGATGGATTTCAGCAGCTTAAGGAGAAACATGGGTGTGGATTACCATGTCAAGCTCGCCTGGACTGTGGTCATGGATGTAAGGAACCATGTCATGATCATGACTCTGATCAAGCAAAAGTCGTTTGCAAGCAGCCTTGCAACAAAACCATCTGTGAAAATGGCCATAAGTGCACCAGGAACTGCTCAGAACCATGTGAAACAAAATGCAGAGAAAAGATGGAAAAACAGCTGACATGCGGTCACTTCCAACGTCTCCCATGCCTTCTTTCCCCAAGTCATGCTACATGTAGAGATAAATGTGAACGGTTGCTTAGCTGCGGTCACAAATGCACTGGCATTTGCGGAAACCCATGCAAGAAGGAGATTTGTGTTGAGAAGACAACAAAATCCAACTGGCCTTGCAAACATACTGTGGAGGTGCGTTGCTGCGATGGCCCAGATTCGTGTCCAGAGCCATGTAACTTTGTCTTAGCATGTGGGCACCCTTGCTCCGGAACTTGTGGAAAATGTCGGCGTGGAAGACTCCATGTGGTGTGTCAACAGCCCTGTGGTCGCACTCTTGTCTGTGGCCACTCTTGTGAGAGTAATTGTGCGGCCCAGTGCCCTCCTTGCACGAAGCAATGTCAAAATAGATGTCAGCACAGTGAATGCAGGAAATTCTGCGGAGAAGCTTGTATACCATGTAAGGAATCCTGCCTCTGGCGATGTCCTCATGTCTCGTGTGCGAAGTTGTGTGGAGAACCTTGCAACCGGAAGCCATGTGATGAACCCTGTAAGAAGAATCTCCCTTGCGGACATCCCTGCATTGGCATGTGTGGAGAAAGATGTCCCACCAAGTGTCGGGTGTGCAACAAAGAGGAAGTCACAGAGATTCTCTTCGGTAGCGAGGACGAAGAAGACACAAGGTAGGAACCTGAGATGAATTTAACAGGACAAATTGTACAGTCAGGTTTAATTTATACAGGGGACATTATGCTATTTTTTCAAAGTAAAATAGATCACGTACCGCAGTACTTGGCAAGACAACCTGATATGTCGTCACTAGACATACGTCTAAATGCCGCAATTTCAAGTTATGATATATTTCTCTTTTTCGATGATAACTTTAAAGACGTTTCAGTAGTTTTCAAGACAGAAGAAGTTTTGAGAGCGGTAACCTATATTCGAAGTAAACGGCAACATTAGCCCGAACTCGTTTTGATGTACTTTATTCATAAATGCATGCATTCCGCGCTTTGTTGATGCAGAAATAAATTTATATCATTGTTTTTGTTTTGTTCATTCTACAGGTTTGTTCAGCTGGAGGACTGTGGTCACGTGATCGAGGTCGAGGCATTGGATCACTACATGAGCATGACCCAAGATACCAACGATGACGTCACTATTCAGGTTAGTATTTTGTCCTTGGTATTATGGCCAATGGGTCTTCATTCAAATTACATTAAGTAATCATAATTACATTTACCCTCGTCCTTACATATGTGTAAGAAGATCAAGAAAGCGCCGGCGTTTTATTCAAGTGTCATGAATGAAATGGCCATAGTTCGGGCGGGGAAATGTAATAGCCGCCATATGTACCAAAACGATGGGATTTTGACATGCATAGAAGTCTACATGCAGCTATATGGAAGCCGAACATATAGTCGAATTCTAAAGTTCTAAAGCCAGTTTATTAAGAAGATGACTATCATAAAATAGGCATTTAATTTAGTCGATTTTCTTCATGTTAATCATTCCCTATGATGAATCGTTATTCCAATGAATGTACAGACATGGCCTACTTCTCGGTTTAACAAAATAATGTTGAAAGCATAAAGATAGCCTTACATGTAAGTCCCACAATGTTTTAAATCAAATATTGATTTGGTGTTGCTTTAAGCGGAATAACGACATTTTTTTCAGATGAGAAACCAAAATTTGGCACATATAGGCCTAGTTATGGTTTATTATTTGTTTTGCTATAATAAATTTGTGATTTGGTTTTAAATTTCAGCTGAAAGGATGTCCCAAATGCAAGACGCCCATTCGAAGGAATCTCCGCTATGGTAATATCATCAAGCAGACCCTAGGAGACGTGGAGAATGTGAAGACTAAAATGAGAGGAAGCGAAGCAGAGATCGAGAGCAAGATGAACGAGCTCAGAGCTAAATTGTTTCTACTCAGAAGCCACACGGCTTTTAGAGATAGATTTCTTGCCGAGAGAGACATGCGGAAACTGGTCGCGGACTTGACGCAAATGAAACATCTAGAGAAGATACTCGCTCGCCTCAACAGATGCGCGTTCTTGCGAGCGATTGCCGATGTCAGAGCTAAGGTGTCAACTGGAACAAATGTCACCTTTATGTTGAAAACTCGAATGCAGGCCTTGGAAATGCGACTCCGAGAACTGAAGAACGAAGTCGTTGGGGGAGAGATGGATAAGTTCACGGATCAGCAGATGAACGACCTACAAAGAGAAATTTCTCGGGCTAATCTTCGTGCTCAGGCCATGACGGTTCTTACGCGCAACATGACCATGTTGAATCAAAACATGCAAAGTCGATATCTAAAAGCTTTCAATAGTGTCGTTGACACGGAAACCCCGTTTACCGGTGAGGATGAAGTTCAGGCAACTAAGCTTCTTCGACAACTTAAGCAGGAGATGGGTCATGTGGTTCTTGGTATCACCGATCAAGAGCGCGTTCAGATTGTCAAAGCCATCGGTCTCAGTCAAGGGCATTGGTACAAATGTCCAAAAGGTCACGTGTATGCGATCGGTGAATGTGGGGGTGCTATGGAAGAGACCAAGTGCCCCGAGTGTGGAGCAAAAATTGGTGGAGGTAGCCACCGCCTGACCGGTGGAAACCGAGTGGCTAACGAGATGGATGGTGCTACTCAAGCTGCATGGCCGACCGGTGCCTTCGGCTATGATGAATATGAGGAGGAGGAAGAAGTAGAACAGGAACTTGAGTTTGATCAGGAAGATATTGAAGAACAGTTTGAAATTGAAAGGCAGATCAGGGAAGATCAGGAGAGAGAGGAAAGAGAACGACAGGAAAGAGAACAGGGAAGAGATCGACTAGTGAATGAGGAAAGAGAAGGAAGGGCAAGACAATTAACATGGTTGGAGAGGATGCAAAGACAGGAGGTGGAAAGAGAGAGACAAGAACGAGAACGACTTGTGAATCAGGAACGAGCAAGACAAGAAACACAAAGATTGGCAAGGGAGGAGATGGCGAGGGTGGAAAGACAGAGACGTGAAAGAGAACGACTTGTGAATCAGGAAAGAGAAGAAAGGGCACGACCGGAAATACAAAGATATGCAATGGATGAGAGGGTGAGGATGGAAAGAGAGAGACGCGCGAGAGAAGAGAGAATATTGGAGAGACAGAGACAAGAAAGAATGCGAGAGCAGCACGACTTTGAAGAGCAACAACGTAGACTAAGTAGAAATTACCAACGACAAGAAGAAGATAAAAGTTGTATAATTTCTTAAATGCACTACTTCACATTTTCAGGTAAAAAAGACAAATAGATGAAGGTCCGGTGAACTCTGAGTAGATCTATGTTGAAAAGTTAATGCTTTAAAAATCTTGTTCACTTAAATGTTCTTATAGTGTATACAAATAACAATTAAAACCTTTCGATCGTCATTAATTTCATTTTTGACAATTTTGAATTATGGAGAGAAGTGTCATGGGTAGACCATGCGATCTGTAACTAATGGCATTACATACGGTACATGTATATATTGTTATTGTATTTCTTACATACTTACAGTTAACAACTAAACTATGCATACCCTTACCAAGTTTATTAATTTTTTAAGTATGTGAAAAAATGATTTTTCTTGTGCTTCTTGAGAGTGGTACATATTCAAGATTTTATCTAATAGTATTCAACGAAGGCAGTAATTGCACCAGTCCCCCTTTCATTCTTGTGTTACGAACAACAAACTAATAACATCAAATTTACAAGGGGTATGAATAATTTAGTTGTTAACTATAAATGTTATTTGTTTGCTTGTCATTGCTTATCATTATTCTGTTATGGCAATATGTAGGTTATTGTTCGCACTTGTATTAATGTCCGTCGTCTAAAAATCGTTATTTTGAAAAAATAACAGAATAATCTTGATTTCATACTCCCATAATAGAAATGTAATTTTGTAAATATACTAAAGAATTTAATTGTGCTATTGATGTTATTGAAAAACTGCTATCCATTGACCATTGTGTAGTTATCTTCATACGTCAAAATTGAAAATATAAGTTGACTAGTAGTTCATGTAGCAATTCTACTGAAAGAATATCTTATATAGAATACTTGTATATATCATGTTTATCATACGACTTGAAAACGATTTGAATAAGTAATAATCATAGTGGAGGTGTCGTGGTCAAGTGGAAACGTATTTGGACTGTGGATCACATTGTTTGCGGATCGAAACCCGCGGCGGAACAAAAGTCCTTTGGCAAGACATTGATCTAGATTTGCCACTCTCCACCCAGGTGTTAAATGTGTACCGGTAGGAAGGAATTCCTTGCATGGTGCGACCACCGAATAAGGTCGCCCAGCAAGAGCCGGGGTATAATAAAGAGCGCCTTGCGCATATTTGCGTGGTGCATATGGGCGATATAATTAAAACAAAACAATAGTATTATGTTATTGTTACTGCAATTTAATTGCATTTATCACAACACTTTTTGTTGTTGCTTTTAGTGTCCTGTGAATGCATCGTACCTATTTCGTACTGAACACTTATACTACAAAAACACTACATTCTCATTATATTTTTCGCGTACTTATACTTGTTTATAATGATATTGAGGAGCCGCCAATTATTGGGAAACTTCCTTTACATGACTATTTTGTTTTGCGAGTATACTATAACGAATTTGAGGAATTGATAAGTATGCAAATGTGTATTTTGTAAATTAATTTGAATTCATCAAAAGACGGCTAACGGTAATCCATATCATACCAGATATGTAAACGCTTAACCTGCTTGAGCACTGAACAGTTTTTGACAAATAATAATATGGGTAAATGTCATAGTAATTAAACAAAGATTGAAACGTAAATAACAATGTAACTTATTTAGAGGTAAGGATCAATCGGTCAGTTTCACATTTCCTGGTTCATTATTATTGTACATTCCGTGTTATATTAGCAGAGTAGTGGTTATCGCTTTAATGTTACTTCTTTCATATTGAATTAAAAATTAAGTCATTACTTCCTTTATTATACTTCCTCCCGTATACACTGATCATTTGTGAAATGTTATCCCGTTTTGGTATTGTTTAAAAGAACACGATTTTAGTCAACTAATTATTTCATCGCTTGTACAGGTTCTGCAATTTCATTTTGTTTGAAATATTATTATATACATGTAGTTAGTATAAGGTTATAGTAGAACTGAAAATCATTCGTTACACTGGGGTGTCGTGGTCGAGTGGAACTCGGTGGACTCGTCACCGGACTCTGGATCACACTCGACACAGGTGATGTAAATGGGTACCTGGCAGGAATTAATTCCTTGAAATGCTAGAGCACCATAATAACATGATAAAGCCGGGGTAATTGTGGATCACCAGGAGTGTCAAGTCTGAGAGACATGAGCACTACACAAGATCCCACTATTATTATTATTAGTAGTAGTAGTAGTAGTAGTATGCACGTAGCCACGGGGGGCACCTCGATCGATTACATGTATGTGCCCCACCCCCCCCCCCCAAACATCAAACTCTGGCTACGTGCCTGAGTAGTAGTAGTAGTAGCAGTATTAGTATTAGTAGTAGTAGTAGTAGTAGTATAAGTAGTATAAGTAGTAATACAATGGGTTCATCATGTTTAAGTGGTCAATGTCACAACATGTAAACATGGAAGCATGGAAATCGATCCTTCATTGCACCAGGGCCCTGTTTCATAAAACTTGATATCAATATCAAGTTACAAGCCACCGTTATAAGCTACTGAAATCACGGCATCTGATTGGCTGAGAGCAAATTTGTGATAGATAACAAGTTTTATGAAACGGACCCCAGCTCCTTCTCCGTGGAATTCCTCCAAACTATGCGTTAATTCGGTTGAATAATTAGAAATACAATATTTTTTGTTGATTTTGTTTTCATAGTGAAAATGAAGGAAAAAGTTTAACAATGACAAAGGTCACAGACTTGTACTTTTAGTCCTTATTTTGACATAAGTACACACATTTGATTTTTCAAAGTGGATTGTATTTGGTAAGTAAAATGCTTTTGTGTCTTACATAGAATTTGGTGGAAAACATAGTTATGGGTTTGAAATCCTAAAATATGATTTGAATAATTATCGAGTCCATTATATTTTTGTGCTATCTTTCTCGACGTAGATGAGAATCTTTATTGGTTGAATACGGAGAGCATTTTGCTGTTTATTCCTTAATTCTGATTTTTGATTCATTTTCAGAAAGATTGTTATCTTGTTCATTTCAGATAATGTTGTTGTTGCATGAAATAAAGTTTATCGAATCAGATTTCACACTGCTTCACCGAGTCTCAATACTTTATGATATTACTTGCCGGAGAGATTATACTTTCCCACATTGTGAACGCAGTGTGGTGAATTATTGAATTATAAGAATTATGTAAATCATGGTTATCCTGCAGCGGTTATTACTTTGCCTATCATTTCCTACACTTAGCGAATTCCTATCTTCTACCTATAGACCTAACACTATACCCTAATCCTAGCCCTAAACCCAACCTGCAACCAAATTGCAATCTTAACCATGAATCTTTGACGAAATAAAGCCCGGTGCAATTGTTGCAGAAGCAAATGTCGACTCAATAACATTGGCCGAACGCAATAAAGTATTATGTAGTGCCAAATCTTACTCTGATCAATTAGTGATAGAGAACGTCGGTGGTCCATAGTAAGGAGAGGGGAACGGAGATGATGATGATGATGAACAGCATTTGTATGGCGCCTTATATAACAAGAGAAATGGAATTAAGAAAGAGTGGGTAAGATAAACATAGAATGAGAGATAAAGAGAGAGAGGGGAAGAGAATAAAAGAGAAGCCAAATAGAAGGGGGAAGGGAGGAAAAGAGAAAGATAGAATGTGAGATAAATGAAACAGGGAGAGAGGGGGAATCCGAAAGAGACTTGAATGATATTGAAAATAGTAATGGAGGACAACAAGAAATGCGGAGTCTTCCGTGTGTGTGTATGTTCTCATTCAGTGACCATACAGGGGGCACGTCCACCCCCCCCCCCCCCCCTCCCCTGGTCAGATAGAAAAGGGGCACATATTATAAAGGGAAAATGAGCATGTATCAAAAGAAATGGGTGACGGTCTGATAAGGATTTAGGTCACTTTTTTTTTTTTTTACTCTTTAACATCCTTTTTTTTTTAAATGGGGGGGGGGGGGGGGGCACCCGAGTCCCGACGTTCTGCAGGCCCTGACATGAGGGCTTCTAAATAAGCATATTTTTTCGCCCGACTGTAAATTTGGGAATTAGTGATTTTCCAACAAACGCATAAAAAGTACGATTTACAAAAAAAAATAGAAAAAACATTTGTAAATCACTGGTATCGAATTAGAAATACACCCCCATCAGCAGTGGCAGATCCAGAGGGCGGGGTGCCCGGGCCCCCTCCCCCGTGGGGAAAAAAAACGTGTAAAAGTCAATTTTACCCTTTTTGGTGAGATGGGCCCTCTCCCCTGGCGCTCAAGGGGGAGGGGGTAGGATTTTTCAAATTTTCGAGGGCGAAAAAAAATTAGTGCTCACTACTACTACCCCCCCCCCCCCCCCCCCCCACCACTGAGCGAATTGTCGGCCGGCTGTTTCGCCGCTAAATATTTTCTCACGAACTGGGCCCCCTCCCCTGTCGCCTGCTAGTTCCGCCCCTGCCCATTCGTGTGCCAATGTTCAGGGGCTCATGTCTTCTCACCTCTATATAAAAACTCACACGCTTTCCCATCCTCTCACAATATTTCCACGATATGCACGTTTCGCTATTATAAAAACATCGAATGATAAATATAGGGGCATGCGGAATGTATAGGACGATTAATTCTTGTTAACTGTCCTGTTCTTTGAATGGAATATAATTTGTAGGTGATTCAATTCAGGTTTATAATTTTTATGTTCTTTTTGGTTAAAAAATACAAACCATCTTTATTCCTTTACTGCATTTTTTTAGGAGGGGGGGGGGGGCGAAACTGCGTTTTGGCTCCCCCCCCCCCCCCCGCAATTCCAGCGCCTATGCCTCTGTCAGTAAATTAATATAAATGTGAATAGTTTTTTTTTACATCGTTTTCAGATGTAATGCAGCCTGGGTTTCCCCGACCGTGGTATTCCCCAATAGCCTTATTTCATACAATCTTTGACGGCAAGAGCGACCCTAAAAGTTGCGATTCCCGTTTATATACGCGTTTCACGCATGCAAAACGTAACTTAATTCGTCAGTAAATTGCGGCCGTATTTGTAATTTCGCCATGCACAAAGAATCCCCCCCCCCCACAACCCATATTTTATTTCTATTTATTTATTCAATATTTTCACAGTGATTTTTAAACAGATAAGAATCTGGTAAGGAGACTAACCATGTCGCGTCGGTGACCTTTGATCTAAATGTGGTATTCCCCGACCCACTACTGCGCAGATGCAGTGTACCGTCGGTGATTGTAATGATGCATGCAATAATTTCTATTTACATCGTGTGCATGAGATTTTTACATTGACACGTCACTCATTAGTGACAGTTCTTGAACATGCTCGAAGATACACCCTCCTGAATTTTGAGGGATTTTGTATACTATTGTTCTCTGAGCAGTTTTTATGGTACATGTGCGTCCACGTGTCTTTAACTTGGATGTATGCCTGGATGACTCAAATATATGACACGTCGTTTACGGTTTGTTATTCTGCTTCAAACTTCAAGTTCAACTCCAGTGTTGATTGACTGAGCGTTTATAAATTATGCTCGGAGCTCGTCTGGGACTTCGCTGCATTGGACTCTAAAAAACTGCCGTATCATGGTAAGAATATGATAACATTTCTGGTGAAAAAGCTACACTGGCATTTTTTTAAAACCATTAATTACGTGAATACTTGTTAATGTGTACATTTTTCTTCAGGCTATACTCAACACTAAGTCAAGTGGTTGAGAGAACCCCTTCACATGCAGGGCCTAATTCGCTGTGGTATGCCCTCAAGGATCATATTTAGCAGACCAGCTAAAGTGTATACAAATATCATCTCTTTTGTGTCCGTATATATGCGCGTATGCAGGGGGGGGGGGGGGGGGGGTTGGGGGTTAACCCCCCCCCCCCTTCATTATTTTTAATGTGTGTGTTTTGGAGAACCCCCCCCCCCCCCCCCTATCCTTTTTTTCTTCTTTTTGTAATATTTTTATTAAAAATTTTAAAAAATCCTAATAATCCTAATGGGTGACCTAAAAAAGGTGACCTTACCCCCTCCCCCCAACGAAACGAAATGTTGATCGGTCAAATTTCCAAATTTCGGGACAAAAAAAAGAAAAAGTATGTCCTCTTACCAGTTACATTAGCTATCTATATATCCGCATAAAGTTTGAAGCATGTCATAACACTTTGCTTAGCACTATGATAATTTCTACGTTGCATTTTATAGGTTTGATATCAAACAGTGTATATATATTATGATGTTACATCCAGGCTATAGAATACCGAAGTTGTAACGGTTGCTCGTTCCAATCAATGTTGTACTAAACAAAGGCGTGGTTATCACATCAGCGCCAAACACTGAATTTGCCTGCAGTCCGTTGTTGTTGTCATTTGGTATAATGGCAATCAGTCAAAAACTGACTATAATCACAAACGCATTTCTTTTTAATATTAGTTTACTTCTTTCTCTTTTTTCTCTCTCTTTTAAATAATTAATGACATTAATTATTTAAAAGAGAGAGAAAAAGAGAGTGTGGATAACTGTTAAAAAATATAGGCTTCTCTCTCTCTCTTTTTCTTTCTCTCTCTTCCAATATCCTATCCTTTTAATTTTAATAACCCAAACAAGGAATTAAAAACAAAAAACAAAAACAACATATAGATGTTTGTATCCTGTAGGTTACCGAGTAGTCCTGTCCGTTCTAAGACACCGTCCTGTCTCTCGGGTGTAGACAGGGGGCCGGGCTCCCTTTGGGATACATTAATAATCTTGGTTGAATGATTTTGTGATGAACCTTATACGCATGCAGTAACCCAGCGAATATGACGTTAGCGCTTCGGTACTTTATGTGAATCACCCCCCCCCCCCCCCCCCCTCCCCCGGATTCACCAGTATTCACCGTGTGTTCACCGGCTAGCATGCAGCTTTTAGGTTATCTGATATCCATATTCCTTGGCAGGCCCGGTTTAAAGGTAATAAAAAGTTTTGGGAAATTTTGAAAATTTGGTGGATAGTGATTCTTTACAATTTTGATATATTTGGATGCCCCTGTGGATGTACTATAAGCACTAGAAAATTTAGCTCATAAAACACTTCTGTTTCGAGAAAAGTTTAATATAAAAAATGTAAATTTTGATATATTTCCGTATATGGCCGTACAATGGCAGCTGCGACCATGAAAATCTCAGAATATGTAGTTGTGATATATATTAATTTCCAAACGGGAATAGCTTTTTGGTCGATTTTAGTAAAGAAACATTGTTTTATAGCTTAATTAATATCTTGACCTTGAGAGGGAGCTATAGAACATAGAGTTAATTATTTACAATTTCATCACTTTAGACTCGATTTCAACCGCGACAACGATCACTGAATATTGTAGTATCACATATGCTTCCAATATGCTAATTTGAACCAAATTCATGACCCCATACCAACACTTTATTTTATCTTTAAGCATTATAAGCCGTGTTCAAGGGATTGCAATTTTGTTCGGCGTAAAGGTCGTGTTTAAAGCTAATCGTGGCAAGTTGGTCCGAGTAAGAGGGTACGGACAACTAATGGTGAAAGTCAAATATCAATGGGATATTTACTGCTACTTACGCCGACTAGGAAGCCTCCGTCTGAACATGGCTATTGTGTTCTGAAAGATCAGAATTTCAATGGATAAAGGCTCAATGACCCCGACTCCATGCACTAACCTACCATTCAGTGCACAATCACATGTTGTGCTTTACCATCATGCTATTATAACTGATGTATAAGCAGGCTGCAGTTGGCAATATAAAGCCCTTCAGAAAAAAAAGTTTGGGCAAACCGCCGCGTATGGTAAGAAGAATTGACATTTGTTCTTGTTGACATTTATTGATTACTAAACTAAATATTTGCGGCATTTCATATACTTAACGGCGTGATCAAATGTGATTTCGTCAACTTAAGTATGAAGTCGTGAACTCCCTGGTAATACGGACTTTGTGCTAGAAATTCTAACCTCAGACTCAGGAGCTATGAAACATGAATACGAACCTTCCGGAAAATGAGTACACCACCCGCTTTTATTTGTGGGGTGATATTTTCGGGGGACCCCCTTTCTATTTGCGTCAAAGCATTGGTGTAGATTATTCCATGTATTGTATGTGAAAAGTTTATTTCATAAAATAATAAAGATTAATACAGATTTCCTGAAATAAAATGTCATACAGTTCATATCGATGCATATTATGGATACTTCTAATATATTTTGTTGATCATGTTAATTATAAAGAAAAACAAATGCACTATAAAATATAATAAGTTGGATCATTTATGTACACTAATAACAGGTTTCCTTCTATTTTCGATAATATATTCAAAATAACAAAGGATGTTCATCCACATTACACAAGACATGCTAATGATTTATATATTCCATTGTTAAAATACCATACCTCACGTAGATCTGTAAAATATTCCGGAGTAATTACTTGGAATGCAACACCTACTGATAGAAAGATGTGCCCATCTCTTGCCTCATTCAAACGAAAATACAAACATCATCTTATGAAGGAATTTCTATCTTATGTTTAATTAGCCTGTACACACTTGTTTTACCACTCTATTCTCTTTACTTTGTATAATTATCTGCGGCCATTTGAGCCCAGCCTTTGAAAGGCCGATGGCAGCTGCTGGCTCCTCCATCTTCTTTGTATTGTTTATATATTTGCTTATATGTATAAAGTATTGTTGAATATATTTTTTACGAGAATTGGAAATAAAATGAATGAATGAATACAGTGAGAGTGTGAATCAAACTGCATTGCTCTGTTGATACACTATTCAGCAATATATCTCATAGAATCTCCTTTAGCATCTTCAGTTCGGGCCTGTATTGTAAAGAATTTCATCATAACTTAATCACAATTATAATTATTAAATCACACATATTCGTAAAGCTTAGATCCTCCTTGTTCATTTGATGCAACTCATATGATAAATATTTAACGCATAAGTGATTAAAAACAATTTGAAGAAAGGGTACAAAAAGTCATTTGGCAAACGGTATCTTAAAGAGAGAATCACATTTCCAGAAATGTCATTTTCTGTGCTTTTATTATTTTTACATGACACCTCAATCAGGAAAAATGAGCCAAGAATATTTAGTTTAAAGTAATGCTTGCATTTCCATAATTTTAATAAACGAGTTCGTTTTCACTGGCTGCCTGCCGTAGCAACATATAACAAACTCCGTTTCATTGACGATCAGCCATGCATGAAGTCTTTCGTCTTCTTTGTTGTCATCCGTTTATTTACAATTTATATAAACCTAAAGATGATTTTTTTTTCAATGTTATAACCATGATAACAGTTTTTTCCTCAACATCATGTCCTACGTCTACCAGTAACTTAATTTGTTCCGGGGGTATTATATTTCCTTTGTCGTGCAAGTGCGATCAACAATCACTACACAGTGGTATAGAATGATTCAAACCAATGTGTAAAGGCTCGTCCTGCTATAATTGTGTTAATACTACGCAATACAAATACGTTTTTAGTTCGCCAAGACTGCAGTTTGCTCTATTTAATGAATGTATATATGGCCACAAGATTTTAAAACGTAACAGAATTTGGAATTCATATCTTACATATTAAGCTTCTTTTCAATATCATTACCTCATGTCAAATTGTCAATGTTGGTCACTGCTTATCTTAAGAAAAATTATTCTAATTCTTGATTTTTGTATTGTTTTTTTTCTCATAGATTTCGTCAAATTTGGTCGGATATAGAACCGGACGTCCTTCTACCTAAGGTAATGCAAGCAGATTGACTTCTTTCACTCGGCCCAGACAAGTATAAGGGAACATGCATCGACAGTTGTCCATGAACAAAGCATTTCACCCATGAGAACAGTCTACTAGATACTTGTTCCATTATGGCAGGTAGACGCCCCACTCCGTGCAGTGTAGATGTACTAGATGATGACAGAGAAAGCACTATACTCAGTGATACTGAATCAGTATCATCAGTTTCAAGCAGTACCACAGGCCGACGTAAAAGGACTAGAAAGATAGACAACAGGACAAAAAAGCTTACCCACGAGAACCTTTTCGGTCCAGAACTTACGGTACGAGAACTGAATTATCTTCGACAAAAGGAAAGCGACCTTGCGATTGCGCTGAGAGCTCGGAAACCACTGTTGGAAGCTCTGCTCCTTAAGGATGACTTGGGGGATCAAATGATGGCAAGTCTCCTGGATGTTCTCCTCTCAGTTTCAAAGATAGGAGGTGATGATGCAAAGGAGGTATATCGATTTTTAGCAAGCAGGCAGTTCATCCAAATCCATCTACTTCTGCTTGTCCTGAAGTGCAGGATGAACACTGATTCGTGCTGTAGTGGGAATGCTCTCCTGAAAGCCATATCGGTTTTGATGGCATTTTACCGGTTTGGATGTGGAAATACCGAAAGCCTTCAGATGGTTGCAGCGGTGATACATGATATAATTGAATATGGTCTGGACATTCCTGACAGAAAAAGTCATGCAAAAGGGCTTACGGATGTCACGATGATACTCAACAACGAGGAAAGTGGTAAAGAAGAATCCGCCGAAGACATATGCAACATCCCCATATTTCCTACAGCAGGAGAAGTAGCTGATCCTGATACTGCAGTACTTCGTGATGCAACCGCTGAGGAGGGTCCTTCTGTGAAAAACTATCTGGAATGCCACTACCGACTTTTGAGGGAAGACATCGTACAACCCCTTCGTTCGGTGATTTCTAACTATCACCACGTAAAGAGAGAAATGGGGCTAGCTGCGGCGAAGAGGAAATGCCATATCATTGATAATGTCAAACTGCATGAGATCATCACAACACATACATCCAAAGGTGTGACGTTTCGAGTTCAGTTTGACACATCTTCCCTAGAGTATGTGTATTGGGAGACAACAAAGATCCTGTCCTTTGGAACTATGGTTTGCCTGACCAACAACCACTTCCATGATATGATTTTCGCCACAATAGCCAAGCGAGACCCACAGTGGCTGAAGAAGGGATTTGTAGATCTCCGACTCCTTAGGCTAGAAGATACAAGATTGCTGATGTCAGGTACTCACTTCTACATGCTCGACTCTCGGAAGTATGTTGAAGAATCATACGAGGTATTGGATGCCATGCGGCAAATCGACACCAATATCCTTCCTCTGGTACCGCATGTTGTCTACCAAGTGGCAGAAAATGAGATTTTTCGTAATCTAAGGAAGGATCCCGACATGCAATACGACGTCGGTCCTCTGATGAAGAATGAGCGAACTGCAAGGAGGTCTATGCCTCGAACATGGAGAACGCCCCTACTAAATAAGGAGAAATGGCCTGCAACTGATCAGCTGTGCGTCGATGAGCACCAACTGGCCGCAATACAGGCAGCTCTCACGAAGCAGTTGACTGTCATCACTGGTCCACCAGGGACTGGAAAGACGCATGTAGGCCTGAAGCTTATTCAGCTTTTTGTTCTAAATAAGGATCGATGGAGTGATATCACATGTTCATCTCACGAGGGAAATGATGGTGGCCCACTTCTCTTCATGTGTGCCAGTAGGGGAACTCTTGATGAATATCTTACTGGAGTGTCTTTCTTTCAGCGGACCGGAATAGTGAGATGGGCTGGTCAATATACAAGGAAGTCTCTTCAAGAATATCAAATTGAAAATCTGCGTGAGAAACAGGCTGTGTCAACGGCTAATGAAGACCAGTTGTCTAGTGAGAAACTAGAGAAATGCAAGAAGAGACTTTGGTATGTACAGGACAACATAGCAAACCTTCGAACCAAGATGTTCCCGGAAGAGATCCTCAAAGTCGTCATGGATGAAAAACACTACCAGAAGCTGAAAGCCGGGAAAGAACTGAATTCCTGTGCAGTAATCCTGGAGTGGCTTTTGTCAAACAACAGCTGTGGAGACGATCTTCGTAAGCTTGAGGAAGGTATCCCATTCAACTTGTCCCGCTTTACATGTCAGGATGGAGACGGAGATGCATGGTTAGAACAGAATCTCCCATTTGTGCTCGACTCCCTAGCTCCCCACCTGTCAAACCAGACAAGGATCTTTGTGAGTAAGCAACTTACTTCCAGGGACAAGATGACAAATTCAGAGTCAAAGAAGGTTGAAGATGTATGGAGACTGCAATCGCCAGATCGATGGAGAATCTATCGACTATGGATTACCAAACTGGAAGCCAGAGGCAATCAAAGAGCAATGGCCATCTTCAAGGAGATGGAGCAGATCTGCCTTGATTGTCAGAAGATGCATGACGTCGTTGATGAATCTATTCTTAGTGCTGCGTCTGTAATAGGCATGACTGCTTCATCGGCTGCTAAGAACCGAAGGGTTCTACAACGTATCAACCCACGAGTCATCATCATTGAAGAAGGAGCTGATGTTCTTCAGTCAATAACGTCGGGCATAATCCCATCTGCCTGTCAACAGCTCATCATCATCGGAGACAATGTCCCTAAAGAAGACCAATTTCAAGCAGTAAGGAGGATCGCAGACGTGCACGGTATTCATGCTTCTCTTATGCAACAGTTGGTCGACAACAACTACTCCGTGTATGAGCTTAAAATGCAGCATCGAATGAGCCCGGCTTCATCCAAGCTAAGCCGCCAACTGTTCAGCTACGAATACCAGAGTGACCAGTCAGTCATTGACCTACCGTCAATAACTGGCATTAAACACAACGTCTTCCTCATAGATCACAATGTACAATCATCTCCAGGAACTTATGAAGTCTCGTTCTTACTGGAACTGTTTAGCTATCTGTTAGGTCAGGGTTTTGCACGGAAACAGATCTCAATCCTTGTCTCATTCCCAGCCCAGCAGAATCTCTTCGGCAATGACATGAGGGACCGACTTCTCACCGTTGATAACTTCCGAGGTGGGAATGACATCGTCTTGTTCATGAGTAACGGAAGCGAAAGAGGGAGCAGGCCTGGATGTCTACTTAGGGATCGACGTATCGCCACTGTGTTGGGCAGCGCAAGAAGAGGATTGTACATCATTGGCAATTTCAAATTTCTGTCCAGCCAGTGTACTATGTGGGCTAGGATCTTGGAAGAAGCACGGCGACTTGAATTGGTTGATAGCTGTCTGAAGTTAACATGCCCTCATCACCCGGCTAATCCAATCACCGTTTCCTCAGTAGATGGATTTCAGCAGCATAAGGAGAAGCATGGGTGTGGATTACCATGTCAAGCTCGCCTGGACTGTGGCCATGGCTGTAAGGAACCCTGTCATGATCATGACTCTGAGCAAGCAAAAGTCGTTTGCAAGCAGCCTTGCAACAAAACCATCTGTGAAAATAGCCATAAGTGCACCAGAAACTGCTCAGAACCATGTGAAACGAAATGCAGAGAGAAGATGGAAAAACAGCTGTCATGCGGTCACTTCCAACGTCTCCCATGCCTTCTATCCCCAAGTCATGCTACATGTAGAGATAAATGTGAATTGTTGCTTAGCTGCGGTCACAAATGCACCGGCATTTGCGGAAACCCATGCAAGAAGGAAATTTGTGTTGAGAAGACAACAAATTCCAACTGGCCTTGCAAACATACTGTGGAGGTGCGTTGCTGCGATGGCCCAGAATCGTGTCCAGAACCATGTAACTTTGTCTTAGCATGTGGGCACCCGTGCTCCGGAACTTGCGGAAAATGTCGGCGTGGAAGACTCCATGTGGTGTGTCAACAGCCCTGTGGTCGGACACTTGTCTGTGGCCACTCTTGTGAGAGTAATTGTGCGGCCCAGTGCCCTCCTTGCACGAAGCAATGTCAAAATAGATGTCAGCACAGTGAATGCAGGAAGTTCTGCGGAGAAGCTTGTATACCATGTAAGGAATCCTGTCTCTGGCGATGTCCTCATGGCTCGTGTGCGAAGTTGTGTGGAGAACCTTGCAACCGGAAGCCATGTGATGAACCTTGTAAGAAGAATCTTCCTTGCGGACATCCCTGCATTGGAATGTGTGGAGAAAGATGCCCCACCAAGTGTCGTGTGTGCAACAGAGAGGAGGTCACAGAGATTCTCTTCGGTAGCGAGGACGAAGAAGACACAAGGTAGGAACCTGAGATCAATACGTAAATTTAACAGGACAAAATTGTACAGTCAGGTTTAATTTCTACAGGAGACATTATTCTAGTGTTGTCTTAGTAAAATAGATCACGTACCGCAATACTTAGCAAAACACCCTGATATGTAGTCACTAGACATACGTCTAAATTCCGCAATTTCAAGTTATAATATATATTTCTCTTTTTCAATGATAAATTACTAAGACGTTTCAGTAGTTTTCGAGACAGAAAAATATTTGAGAGCGGTAACCTATATTCGAACTAAACAGCAACATTAGCACGAACTCGTTTTGATGAACTGTATTCATACATTCATGCATTCCTCGCTTCGTTTGAGACGTGATACTTAGCCGAGTTTGATGCAGAAATAAATTTATATCATTTTTGGTTTTTTTTTTCATTCTACAGGTTTGTTCAGCTGGAGGACTGTGGTCACGTGATAGAGGTTGAGGCCTTGGATCACTACATGAGCATGACCCATGATACCAGCGATGACGTCACTATTCAGGTTAGTATTTTGTCCTTATGGTATTATGCCCAATCGGTCTTCACTCAAATTACTTTAAGTAATCATAATTACATTTACCCTTGTCCTTACATATGTGTTAGAAAATTAAGAAAGCGCCGGCGTTTTATTCATGTGTCATGAATGAAATGGCCATAGTTCGGGCGGGGAAATGTAATAGCCGCCATATGTACCAAAACGATGAGATTATGACATGCATGGAAGTCTATATGCAGCTATATGGAAGCCGAACATATATCAAATTCTAAAGTTCTAAAGCCAGTTTATTAAGAAGATGGCTATAGGCATTACATGTTAGTCGATTTTCTTCATGTTAATCTTTCCCTATATATGATGAATCGTTATTCCAATGAATGAACAGACATGGCCTACTTCTCGGTTTAACAAATTAATGTTAAAAGCATATAGATAGCGGTACATGTAAGTCCCACAATGTTTTAAATCAAATATTGATTTGGTGTTGTTTTAAGCGGAATAAAGACATTCTTTTCAGATGAGAAACTAAAATTTGGCACCTATAGGCCTAGTTATGGTTTATTATTTGTTTTGCTATAATAAATTTGTCATTTGTTTTTCAATTTCAGCTGAAAGGATGTCCCAAATGCAAGACGCCCATTCGAAGGAATCTCCGCTATGGTAATATCATCAAGCAGACCCTAGGAGACGTGGAGAATGTGAAGACTAAAATGAGAGGAAGCGAAGCAGAGATCGAAAGCAAGATGAACGAGCTCAGAGCTAAATTGTCTCTACTCAGAAGCCACACGGCTTTTAGAGATAGATTTCTTGCCGATAGAGACATGCGGAAACTGGTCGCGGACTTGACGCAAATGAAACATCTAGAGAAGATACTCGCTCGCCTCAACAGATGCGCGTTCTTGCGAGCGATTGCTGATGTCAGAGCCAAGGTGTCAACTGGAACAAATGTCACCTTTATGTTGAAAACGCGAATGCATGCCTTGGAAATGCGACTCCGAGAATTGAAGAACGAGGTTGTCGGGGGAGAGATGGATAAGTTCACGGATCAGCAGATGAATGACCTACAAAGAGAAATTTCTCGGGCTAATCTTCGGGCTCAGGCCATGACGGTTCTTACGCGCAACATGACCATGTTGAATCAAAACATGCAAAGTCGATATCTAAAAGCTTTCAATAGTGTCGTTGACAAGGAAACACCGTTTACCGGTGAGGATGAAGTTCAGGCAACTAAGCTTCTTCGACAACTTAAGCAGGAGATGGGCCATGTGGTTCTTGGTATCACCGATCAAGAACGCGTTCAGATTGTCAAAGCCATCGGTCTCAGTCAAGGGCATTGGTACAAATGTCCAAAAGGTCACGTGTATGCGATCGGTGAATGTGGGGGTGCTATGGAAGAGACCAAATGCCCCGAATGTGGAGCAAAAATTGGTGGAGGAAGCCATCGCTTGACCGGTGGTAACCGAGTGGCGAACGAGATGGATGGTGCTACTCAAGCTGCATGGCCGACAGGTGCCTTCGGCTATGATGAATATGAGGAGGAGGAAGAAGTAGAACAGGAAGATGAGTTTGATCAGGAAGATATTGAAGAACAGTTTGAAATTGAGAGGCAGATCAGGGAAGATCAGGAGAGAGAGGAAAGAGAACGACTAGCGAATGAGGAAAGAGAACGAACGGCAAGACGATTGGCGAGGTTGGAGAGGAAGCAAAGAGAGAGGGTGGAAAGAGAACGACTTGCAAATCAGGAAAGAGTAGAAAATGCAAGACAAGAAACACAAAGATTGGCAAGGATACAAAGAGAGAGGTTGGAAAGAGAGAGGTTGGAAAGAGAGAGACAAGAACGAGAACGACTTGTGAATCAGGAAAGAGAAAAAAGGGCAAGACAAGAAACACAAAGATTAGCAAGGGAGGAGATGGCGAGGGTGGAAAGACAGAGACGAGAAGAAAATCAAAGATTGATAGGGGAGGAGATGGTGTGGTTACAAACAGAGAGACGAGAAAGAGAACGACTTGCAAATCAGAAAAGAGAAGAAAATGCAAGACAAGAAATACAAAGATTCGCAAGGGCGGAGAGGGTGAGGATACAAAGAGAGATGCTGGAAAGAGAGAGACAAGAAAGAGAAAGACGTGCGAATCAGGAAAGAGAAGAAAATGCAAGACAAGAAACTCAAAGATTGGTAGGGGAGGATAGGGCGAGGATACAAAGAGAGGGGCGCGCGAGAGAAGAGAGAGTAATAGAGAGACAGAGACAGAACCCTTTTGAAGAGGGACAACGTAGACTAACTAGAAATTACCAACGCAAAGATGATAATAAAAGTTGTATAATTTCTTAAATGCACTACTTCACACTTTCAGGTAAAAAAGACAAATGGATGAAGGTCCGATGAAGTCTGACTAGATCTATGTTGAAAATTAAATGCTTTAAAAATCTTTGTTCACTGAAATTTTCTTATAGTGTATACAAATAACAATTAATACCTTTCGATCGTCATTAATTTTATTTTTGACAATTTTGAATTATGGAGAGAAGTGTCATGGGTAGACCATGCGATCTGTAACTAATGACATTACATACATGTATATATTGTTATTGTATTTCTTACATACTTACAGTTAACAACTAAACTATGCATACCCTTACCAAGTTTATTAATTTTTTAAGTATGTAAAAAAATTGATTTGTCCCGATTTACGTGTCTTGAGAATGGAACATATTAAGCTTACATCTAAAAGTATTCAACAAAGGTAGTATTTCAACCAGTCCACCTATCATTCTTGAGTTACGAAAACAAAATCAAATTCACCAGGGGTATCAATAATTGAGTTAACTGTAGATGATATGTGTTTGCTTTTCAATGCTCATCATAATTCTGTTCTGTAAATATTTAGGTTAATTTTCGCACTTGTAATGTCTTTCTTCTAAAAATCGTTATTTTGAAAGAAGAACACAATCTTGATTTCATACTCGCATAATACAAATGTCATTTTGTAAATATACTAAAGAATCTTATGATATTGATTTTGTTAAAACCGCTATCCATTGTTTAGTAATCTACATAAGTCAAAAATGAAAATATAAGTTGATTAAAGATAGTATTTCACGTATCAATTCTACTGAAAGAATATCTTATATAGAATACATGTATATATCATGTTTATCATACGACTTGAAAACGATTTGAATAAGTAATAATCATAGTGGAGGTATCGTGGTCTAGTGGATACGTATTCGGACTGTGGATCACATTGTTTGCGGATCGAAACCCGCGGCGGAACAAAAGTCCTTTGGCAAAACATTAATCTAGATTTGCCACTCTCACTAAGGTGTACCGGTAATGTGTACCGGTAGCAAGGAGTTCCTTGAATGTTGTGAGCACCGAATTCGGTCGCCTAGCACAGCCGATGTGATATTGGAGCGCATTGAGTGGATATGTGCGCTATATAAAAATCCAATAGTATTATGTTATTGTTACTTCAATTTAATTGCATTTATCACAACATTTTTTTTTTTGCTTTTAGTGTCCTGTGAATTTATCGTACCTATTTCGTACTGAACACTTATACTACAAAAACACTACATTCTCATTATATTTTTCGCGTACTTATACTTGTTTTTAATGATATTGAGGAGCCGCCAATTATTGGGAAACTTCCTTTAAGTGGAACATGAATATTTTGTTTTGCGAGTTCTATAACGAATTTGAGGAATTGATAAGTATGCAAATATGCATTTTTGTAAATTAATTTTAATTCATCAAAAGACGGCTAACGGTAATGCACATCATATGTAAAGGCTCTACCTGCTTGAGCCCTGAACAGATTTTGACAAATCATAATATGGGTAAATGTCATAGTAATTAAACAAAGATTGAAACATAAATAACGATGTAACTTATTTATATTAGAAGTAAGGATAAATTAGTCAGTAGCACATTTCCTGGCTCATTATTGTTGTACATTCCGTGTTATTTCTTAGGATCTATTAGCAGAGTATTGGTTATCGCTTTAATGTTACTCCTCTCATATTGAATTAAAAAATAAGTCATTACTACCTTGTTTATACGTCCTCCCGTATACACTGATCGTTTGTGACATGTTATCCCGTTTTGGTATTGTTTAAAAGAACACGATTTTAGTCAACTAATTATTTCATCGCTTGTACAGGTTCTGCAATTTCATTTTGTAAAACATATTATTATATACATGTGGTTAGTCTTGGGTTATAGTAGAACTGAAAATCATTCGTTACACTGGGTTGTCGTGGTCGAGACGACACGTCACCGGACTGTGGATCACACTCGACCCAGGTGATGTAAATGGGTACCTGGCAGGAATTAATTCCTTGAAATGCGAGAGCACCATAATAACATGATAAAGCCGGGGTAATTGTGGAACGCTAGGAGTGTCAAGTCTGACAGACATGAGCACTATACAAGATCCCACTATTAGTATTATTATTAGTAATAGTAGTAGTAGTAGTAGTAGTAGTAGTAGTAGTAGTAGTATTAGTAGTAGTGGTAGTAGTAGTATCAATCAAATAGGTTAATCATGTGTATTGGTCAACGTTACAACATCTTCTGGCTGTACACCGTGTAAACATGGAAGCATATGGAAATCGATCCTTCATTGTATCCGCTCCTTCTCCGTGGAATTCCTCCAAACTATGCGTTAATTCGGTTGAATAATTAGAAATACAATATTTGTTGTTAATTTTGTTTTCATAGTGAAAATAAAGGAAAAAAAGTTAACAAGGACAAAGGTAAAAGACAATGTGCTTAGTCCTTAACAATCTTATTTTAACGTTCGTTCAGTACACATTTGATTAATCAAAATGGATTGTATTTGATAAGTGAAATCCTATTGTGTCTTACAGAGAATTCGGTGGAAAACACATTTATGGGTTTGGAATCCTAAAGTGTGATTTGAATAATTATAGCATTTATTATCGTTGTATGCTTTCTTTCTCGACGAAGATGAGAATCATTGTTGGTAGATTATTGGTTGGAGACAGACTTATTTGATGTTTATTCCGAACTCTGATTTGTAATTCAATTCCAGAAAGATTGTTAACTTGTTCATTTGAGATAATTTTGTTGTTGCATGAAATAAAGTTCATAGAATCAGATTTCACACTGCTTCACCGAGTCTCATTACTTTATGAGTTTGTTGGATTATTGTTCACACACTTTAACAAAAAGTAATTCCAGAAACACCCCCCCCCCCCCTGTTACACCCACAAATGTAATAACTCCCACAAATGTAATAACGCCCACAAATGTAATAACACTTTACCCACAAATGTAATAATTTCACCCACAAATGTAATAACCACTTTACCCACAAATGTAATAATTTTGAATCACCCACAAATGTAATAATGACTTTACCCACAAATGTAATAAATTTGAAGTGATATTTTGAATCACCCACAAATGTAATAATGACTTTACCCACAAATGTAATAAATTTGAAGTGATATTTTGTCGAATTTGTTCAAAACTAAAACCCTGTAATAAAGCATGGGTATAGCTAACTACCACCTAGCTAACTACCCCCGGACATCTAACCCCAGTCAACTACCCCCTCCCCGGACATCTACCCCCGGACATCTTACCCCATCCAACTACCCCTCCCCCTGGACAACTAACTCCCCCTCCAACTACCCCCCCGGACATCTACCCCCAAGCAAATTAAGGTAGTTGGGGGTAGTTGGATGGGGGTAGATGTCCGGGGGTAGTTTTCAGGGTGGGGGTAGTTGGCTGGGGGTAGTTGGAAGGGGATAGTTGGATTGGGGGGGGGAATGTCCGGGGGTATTTGACGGGGGGGGGGTAGATGTCTGGGGGTAGTTGCTCGGGGATAGATGTCCGGGGGTACTTGACTTGGGGTAGATGTCCGGGGGGTATTGTCCGGGGTAGATGTCCAGGGGTAGTTAGCTAGGGGGGGGGGGTATCATTCTAGGGGGTAGTTAGCTGGGGTAGTTGGCAGGGGGTAGGTGTCCTAGATTCTCGATTAGAGATTATGTCTGACATTTCTTTCGGGGGAGTCCCCTCTCTCGTGGTTGTAGCTCCATGGTAATGAGCAGTGTCAGAACACTAAAGTTACAACAAAGTTATTTCGATTAGGATAAACTTTAGTTTTTGCTGTGTTTAGAAGATCTTCATTGAAAAAGATCGCACAACCAAAAACAAACTAACAATTATGCATTAAACGGGTTAATCCTCACGTAGTATATTACAGACCAATCATGTTTGATTCTTTGTCTACACTATAAGTGTATAAACCGTTGTAAAGAAAATTTATGTGTCATATGAGTGAACTATATATCATAAAATATGTTATCTCAGTGTTAAAGCAAATATCTGGAAACTACATGCCTCTATTGCTTTTTAAAATCACTAACATATTCATGTATTTATAATCCTTATACAAGTGTATGGTTTGTTTTGCATTTATGTCTTTAATCAGATTTCTGTTTAAGGTTGAAAAATGGCTCAAAAGTGGCAAACGCCAAACTCTTCAACAGAGATCAGGTAAAGGTTGTTAATATTCTTTATCTCATTGTATAATTAAAATAATTATTTCCTTTTGATCAGTCATACTTCATTTCAACTCCGTCTACTCTTAAAGCATCTGAAAAGTATTACTGAAAAACTTTTGGAGTTGTACGTGTTAAGTAGTTTTATATGGACGAATACTAAGTTACAGAAAGCCAGGTATTTTAGTATTTCGGCATCTTGTTCTCTTGTTTTTCCTAGCTTAGAAGAATTGTCACGTGTTAGGTTGTTTGCGTTTTATATCAAGTTCAGTTGATGTTATCAGGTTCAATATTGCCCAAATTATAACCTTGTTTGCTTGTAAAACACATGTGAGTTACTCCACCTTTTTATACGTAATAATTATTTTGGTTCTGTTACCGTCTGTATATTAATGAAACAACCTCTTCATTCGTTTGGAATAAAATACTTTCTATCTTACAAAATCTATGTATCCATCATTGCATTTAATACTATAAAACCATAATCTCTGCAATTTACTCACATTGATTGAGAGAGTATATAGATATTTTATCAGTCAAAGGGTTCTGCAATCGTTCATTCAAAACATGCAAACATGTTTCGCGCGATCTCGTTATACAGCTATTTATGATTTGTTATATGAAAGTATGCGTTGTTATTTGCTTGTTAACCGATTATCATTTCAGACGTGTTCTTGTTTATATAGCTGCTTGAGTGTTTCAGAAGTAGGGAAAACTGTAATATAAATGTGTTTTGTTTGTATTTGCCTTTGAATAAATTTCTTTCTCATGAATTCACACCGTGTACCGCGTACCAATTGGTAGTCTTCAGTATAAGTAATTGATATGTTCATCACATGAAGAAAGGTAATTCATTCACGCACTCATGAAAATATAACATCGCAATCCAACGTTTTAATGTCACTTATAGCGTACATATATATATATATAAATATATGTTACATATCGTGAACATATTTCATAATCACATGCATAAAACAATCAGCGTCAATATTTAAATACATTTAAGGTCACTTATTCAATTACTTTTTTTTCTACGAACATTGAATTTCAGGATATTTGTGGGCGTTAGAATATTTACATGATTAAGAAATCGTCGACGGTCAACGAACCATCGAATCGGTCCCTCCTCTGTGTGTTATATATATGGACCATTTTGACTGATTCGTCAGTTCGTGTGACCGCCGACCAATCATTTATTTGTGACGTGTTGTATCCACATATGTAATAATGTAATTTATTTTTAAATGAAAAAAAAGAGGAATAAGATGGTGTGTCTTAGTTTCGAAGATTTGTTTACATTTCTATTTCCTTTGAAATAACCGGGTCTGGAGGAAAGACTACGCTCTATACCCATGTTATTCCACAGGAATGAGATGGTGAGGTCTTAGTTTGAAGATTTTTTTTTTTTTTGTAATAACCGAGTCTGAAGTAAAGACTACGTTCTAATCCCATGCTTTATTACCGGGTGCGGGGTCTTAATTTGGAAGATGGCGGGGTCTTAGTTTAAAAGGTTTTTTTGTTGTTTTGTTTTGTTTTGTTTTGTTTTTTGTTTGTTTTTTAACTTTTGAAAAACCGGGTCTGAGGAAAGACTACGCTCAATACTTATGTTCTTCCACAGGAATAAGATGATGGGGTCTTAGTTTTGAAGATTTTTAAAAGTTTTGAAATAACCGGGTCTGGAAGAAAAACTACGCTCTAAACCCATGCTCTATTAGCGGGTCTTAGTTTGGAAGATGGTGGGGTCTTATTTTTGAAGATTTTTTTTTTTTTTTTTTTAAATAACCGGGTCTGGAGCAAAGACTGCGCGCTATACCCATGCTTTATTACAGGGTTTTAGTTTTAAATTCGACAAAATATCCCTTCAAATTTATTACATTTGTGGGTAAAGTCATTATTACATTTGTGGGTGATTCAAAATATCACTCCAAATTTATTACATTTGTGGGTAAAGTGGTTATTACATTTGTGGGTGAAATTATTACATTTGTGGGTAAAGTGTTATTACATTTGTGGGTGTTGTTACATTTGTGGGTAAAGTGTTATTACATTTGTGGGCGTTATTACATTTGTGGGAGTTATTACATTTGTGGGTGTAACACCCCCCCCCCCCCCCCCCCCCCCCCCCCCTCTCCTGCTCGGCGGCATAGAAAGGAGAGGGGGACGGAGATGGAGAAAAAAAGAGAAATGGAATTAAGAAAGAGTTAACATTAATTAAGATTAACATTGAATGAGAGATAAAGAGAGAGAGAGGGGGATGAGAATAAAAGAAAAGCGAAATGGTAGGGAAAAGGGAGGAATAGAGAGAGAGGGGGAGTATGATATTGAAATAATAAAGGTGGACAAAAGGAAACGCGGAGTCGTTGTGTGTGTGTGTGTGTGTATGTTTGCATTCAGTGACGGTACAGGGGGCACGTACGCTGGACGACAAAATAATGAAGGAAGAATAAAAGGGGATTGAAAGAAAGAGAGAATAAAGCATTGGCTGAAAGCCTTTTGTTTTCTTGCCTAACAGCATAATTACTTCAGACCTGGCTCATGCAGTTACGAACAAAGACGATTAAACCAACCACAAATGTGTCGATTTATTGCAGATAGTGTTGATACTGATAGAACAGCTTCCTTTTCTAGAGCCTGTCCCATGCACTTGACCCGCGTCCGAACTCGCCCTTACGACCCAGATTATAATAACAAAGATTTGAAACCACTTTGTCTCTTTGAATCAGTTACCAATTTTATAAAAAGCCATTTGTACAAAACAGTAAAACCAATCGGGACGATTGTTCATGATAGTAATGTAATCATTATTTATATATACCTCGGCGGTACATACACAAGGTGGGAAACGAAAGGTATTCATAAAGCACCACCATCACTTTGGCAGTAATTGTTCAAATGCACAAATTAGGGCGTCTCCGCGTGTAAAAGATCTGGGTTATTTGGCAGTCATTATTTGTACAAGTGCTATCTCCAAAGTGGCTTTAAAAAAAAACTAATAATAAATATAAATCTACCGATGTATGGTGCTCAATAAGTATTCTAATGACCGCCATCTACGTTGTACTTTTGTCTTTCGGTGAGAATCATCTGCTTTCGTTTGGTTCAAACCAAGAGAGGAAACATCACGAGTTAATACATACACCAGGTCATAAACCGCTCAGAAGAGTAATCACGTTTTGGTTAATCTATGCATTGCTGTCATAATTCTGTCATCTTACTGTCGGCGTAAAAATATGTGCGAATCGTCACTATTTCCGGATCAAGCCGAATAATGTTCTTTCATGATCACGAGCAAATGTATTGTTTCATCCGTATAGGTGGTACATAATGATATACCTCTGTGTTGAGTCGAATCAAGTTTTTCGTCATTGTAATCGAATAACAAATCAAAACATGTTGGTATTTACAACTTAATGTGGCCTTTGAAGTGCTGGTACTGGGGACCGGTGTATATTCGAGGTACGTTGTGTGATTTTTAGCAAATACTTTCAAGTTAAATGACTGACCGACCGATGCAGTGATTGCGTGTTTGGCGTCGTCTGCATATTCGAGTGGACGCTTAAATATCTGTTCAGTTTTACCAATAAATTTGTATGAAACTTGTTGCGAAAAAGTGCTGACACTGGGGATTTACATTGATTTACGCGGTGTTATTAGAAGAGATTTGGAAGTTAAGTGACCAGACTGCCTCTGTAATTGACTGTTTGGTTCCTGATGAGACATTGAGAAGCATCTTTGAGAAGAAGAAGGCGTTGTCTGCACGTTCGGGTAAGCGCTTCTACAAACCAGTGGTAGCTGTGATCGGGGGTGAGTCCATCATGATGGATTCGAGACGACAAGACTTTGCTCTGCATTCCATCGGAAGTTTGAGCAGCGGAAGCCTTTCGAGCGGTCGGTCAGACCTGGACAACCGTCTTCATCAGGTATTCCAAGTTTAAATTCTTGATTTGTTCACTTTCCTATAAAAACACAATCACAAAGACATTCATACACCAAAATAAGTCCTTCGTCACATCGTTTAGACTTAAAAGAGAATTAATCTAAAACTACATGTTAATTTCAGTTTGTAGACCATTAAACATATTATTTGAAAATATTCCCCTTTAATCTAAATCGACCGATATTGCGCCATTGGGGGTGATGTAGCATTTTGTTCGGTCTATTGTCGGTCTAGTATCGGTCTCTGTGGTGTGACTATAGGATATGACAAGTTCAATGGCGATGTGCGACAATAACAATGACGTAATCTTATTTCTAAAGGTAATACAATGAGGTCAAGATGATTTATTGAAAGTCTATGCGATCGTATAAGAAGTACAATATATAACCTGCATAATCTGGAACGAAACATGTAAATATCACAATGATTGAAATAAAATAGAGATAATGAAAAAATAAAGAGGAATATTGACATCCAAAACGAGGCAGTAATAATGTCAAAATTTGAGGCTTCTTGATGTTTTTTCTACTTTAAATTTGTAATGTTTGCAATCTATTTCATGTGGAAATCAATGATTCCGATAATTGTATTTGAGATATGTATTTTTACCATCGATCAATACCAGTCCTCTGTTTGTACCCCGACCCCGTCTCTCCCCCCAGTATTAAATGAAAGGAATGATACCACCAGAACTTCATAATGTTTTCACAAGTTACTGGTTTGATTGCTAGAAGGGTTTGTCTTGAAATAACTGGGGAAAAACATTATGTTAAAAGGCTAAATCGAAGTCTTATGATGCATGTAGGCCTATACTTTCATGAAGTTACGGGAAAATTTGCTTTAATTTATGCGTCTGAAAAGTAATTACATGTACACATTCAAAAAATTGCCATCGAGATTTGTTTTCTGGTCACACTTATGTGAGTCGTCTTTCATTACCCATGTAACAGGGCTGTTAAAATGCAGAGTATTATGAAGACAGTCATGCGATATGTCTACAAGACGTAACTTAGGAATAAATAAAGAAATACATTCCTAAACTCAATATGAATTTAATGCATAGTAAAGGGATTGTAGAAAATAGGGGACATCATTTTTACCTTTCTTTTTTGTCAGGATGAGGAAGTAATCAGATATATTGTTTTAATAGGTCAGTGCCAAGGTTCATCATTCACAATGACAGTCGCTCTCTTTCTCTCTCTCTCTCTCTCTCTCTCCCTCTCTCTTTCTCTCTCCCTCTCTCTCTCTCTCCCCCCCCCTCTCTCTCTCAACCCCTATCCATCTACCTCTCTCACATTCTCTCTCTCTCTCTCTCTCTCTTTCTCTCTCTCTTCCCGCTTGCTCTCTTTTCTCTCTCTCTCTCTCTCTCAATCTCTCTGTCACTCACACTCTGTCACTCCCTCTCAATTCTCTCTTCTCTCTCTCTCTCTCTCTCTCTCTCTCTCTCTCTCCCTATCTATTCATTCTCTCTCTCTCTCTCTCTCTCTCTCTCTCTCTCTCTATCTCTCTGTCCGTCTCTCTGTCTCTAAAAACAAATGTGTTCATTGAACTAATCTAAAACCAGCCTTTTATAACCTTGGGCCATAAATTATTCAAACCTTGTATTTAAAAAAAAACAGCAACACATTTCAATCACAGTGCTTTTGTCATTGTTCATCCTCTTCAACAGTGCATGTTCACATGCAGAAATAGTCTGTTCCATGATGCAAACACCCTCATCGTATAACCCCATTTCCTGTAGCAACGCCACTGTGACCAGACAGGCGTGATGATTACATAAACTATCTTTATCATCTGATAAAAATCAGCTCGGTTTCAAACACCAAGACGTGATGCTCATTTCGCTTTATCATTACTGCGCCGTGTCCAGACAAAACATAACAGTTAACCCTGGATAATATAGGGTAATGGGTGTTACGCATATCATTTGATAATAATAATAATATGTAAAGTTTATAAAGCGCTGGTATACACATTTAGTTTCTAAGCGCTTTACAAAACAAAAGAAAATTACGTTTTATCTAAATATGTAATAAACATCAACAGGAAACGTGAAATGAACAGTGTGCATAATTAAGACGAAGCGAACGCTCTTACTTTAAAATTAACAGCGATTTTATTGTTTGATTTGAATGTTAATCATAGGAGTCGTAGGCTCATGTAAGTGAATGTAATATTTTGTTCTTGAAAAGAGAAGGTTGAGACTATATCGTAACCCTCCTCCCCCCCTCCCCCCTCCCAAGTACCATTTATCTCTTCTCTTCTATTTTGAATCTCTAACAAACCCGGATGTCTATCAAAACGTGTGGTTTGGTCTGTTACCACCATTTTGTTGGGGAGTTTTTGCATTGATATTTGATATTAAACGAAAAGGTTTTGGGGGTGCTTTATAATTGCAGGTAGTGTACCCTTAGTACGTGCGCCCCAGATTAGACTTTCCCTTTTTCGTGAGTGAGAGTTGGTTGATAGTGACGTGATTATGTAAGTCGGGTAAAATGCACATACATGCAACCGGGGAAAGATGCAGGTTTTTGAAAGGGGCACGGTTGCGGAATGTCTGACAAGAAAAAAAGAAAGTAATCACATTTTGGGTCGAAATTTTGAAATGGGGAAATGGGAGTATAGGCCTGAGGTATGCTGAATGTTGTGTATTCTTTAAGGTACATGTATGCTAAGTGTTGTGTATACAGTTTAAGGTATGCTAAATGAGTTCTAAAAGAGTGTACGGGACGATTACGTCCTATACCCCTTAAAGGGACTTGGTAACCTTGTTCAGATAAAAGAAAATGCTGAAAAGGTAGTGACTTCAATGCTAGATGGACAATTGAAAGTTTGAGTGAAAACAAACCATTATTAATGATACAAATTGGGGAAACTGATCTGATCGATTCCTTAAATGATTCTCCCAACTATATTATTGCAATTGAATTACATTTTAGGTGAATCTAAATCGTCACAAAGCAATGAATTGGCTCTGTATACCATTCCAGACATTTAAGTGTTGAAAGATTTTTAAAATCCTGTCGAAAAATCGGTTGGGAAAATTCAAAAAATGGTTAGAGGGAGTTGCACAGTGACGCCCTCTAATAAAACCATAAATATCTTTGTGGTTTGAGATTTTTTTCAGGATTGTTTGAATGTTAGAGGGTTAATACAGTAGAAGGAATCTAATAAGTAACATTTCATCACAAAATTACGCAATTTCATCAACCTTCAACAATGTTACCGAGTCACTTGGCATACAGCACTGCAGGAAAACAGTGGTGTCAACTCGGATGTGATGCAATGGAGGAAATGATTTAGGTTCTGACCTTATCACCTTCATAAGGAGGTACTTAAGAATATTATAACAATGACTCAATGGAATTTAAAATTGACCACAAAACACTGTCACCATGGTAAAAAAATTATATAATTTGCGCAACGGCCTACAATTTGTGTAATACTACTTAAATAGAAAGGGTTCGGCCATTTGGGTCGACATTTGCTTCTGCAACAATTGCACCGGGCTTTATTTCGTCAAAGATTCATGGTTAAGATTGTAATTGGGTTGCAGGTTGGGTTTAGGTCTAGGATTAGGGTATAGTGTTAGGTCTTAAGGTAGAAGATAGGAATTCGCTACATGTAGGAAATGAACAGCGAAGTAATAATCGCTGCACGGTAATCATGATTTATATTCAAATAACGAATTCATAAATTACGAATTGATAATCCCTAAAAAACATGTACATTAATATAAAGTGAGCGCGATATATTTTGTTCCCCAATAGGGCCTATAGGCCAAGTGTATAAGATGCCTATACTACATAAGGTAACCCATATCAGTACAGCGTCACCATTTAGTGACGCTTTCGCATTATCTTTTAACAGGCCAGAATGCTCGGAATTACGCATTACATACATGAGCAAAAAGAGCAAAAATCACAGAAAATCTTTTTGTCTATTTCCATAACTGTTGGTACTTATTGCCATTCTAGAAGAACTAATCATTATGGTCTCTAAATTGGCCACGCGATGTCAGATATAAACTCACGTGCAATTTTTCGGGTAAATTTCGCAATTTTATTTCACATTTTCGTTCAGACTATGAACGAGTGGAAAATATGGATTAATAATTGTTGCCAATTTGAGGAAAGAAAGCTAATTAATTTAGAAAATGACATCATTCTGAAATGCAATGAGTTAACATAATATATACGGTTTCATTTTAACCTCCCAAGATAGATTGATTGAAGCTAAACTGAAAGGTAGCTTATATTGTTACATTATCATGCACAATATCAACCGGGGTTATTCATCATAATTAAGATAACATAAGAGTGACATTTTGCCATTGTGTATTTACGAATAAATCTATCAACTTGAATAATGATCCCATAAAAAATGTATTAACTGAAATTGAAAGCTATTTCAATGATTTATTCATAATTATACACCAGCCAAAAATGTAATTTACAGTATAATATGAGTGCAAATGAGCCGTATTGAACATACCAATAGACAGCACATTTATACATTTGTGGGTCTATAGTTTAGAAGCTCACAAAATACAAAGGTGATTGAAATCATATGTTATAAGGGTATTGAGTTTCGGGATATTCCTTCGGAATTTAGAGTCTTCTGAGTTCATGATTATAAGGTTATTCGCATTACTAATATAATTTGTAATTCTTATTGAAATTCAACGTGAATTTCCCCCTAATGTTTGACCCCTTTCTTAAAACTTCACTGTGGTGGTCGAGTGGTTTGGATACTTACCTGGAGATGCAAAGGTCATGGGTTCGAGTCCGGTGTGGAAAGTCTTATCTACATTTGCCATTCTTGATTCATCCGAGTGTAAAATGGATACCAGTAGGAAGGAATTAATAATAATAACATTAATCTGGATTTATACAGCGCTCAATAGGAAATACCGTCTCTAAGCGCTTTACCGATTGTATTACCCTGGTCATCGAATTCACTGACGTTCAATGTGCACCATCTCAACTCCCTGGGGAGTATACCTACCATAATATGGTCACCTTGAGGGCATAATTATACCAGGTCCCCATTTTTCTTCTGTGTATGGAGTGGCGAATGAAGATTAACGCCTTGACAAAGGACATTATTACCGTTTCGGAGATCGAACCCACGACCTCTGCATTTTAAGTCAAGTGCTTAAACCCCTCGACTACGACACAAGTTCTTTTAATTTGTTCAATGCTGTTGGCATATAGCCTATAGCAAGAAACTGAGGACTGCTCATGGAGCGCCTTGAGCACCTTGCTTGGGAGATATTTATGAGTGTCACGGTCACGAATATTTTTTTTATCTGTATATGGTGGCTTTTCGTTTAAAAAAAAAATTAGCGCTCACTGTGTCCGTCACACACTGACGCTCCTGGCGCTTCGTCGTTATTTTTTTGTTTTTGTTTGTTTTGTTTTGTTACTCTGAGCATAGTCGAGCGGCCAAATAATGTAGCGATCTTCTATATCGGGTACCCATTTACACCTAGGTGGGGAGTGGCAAACGGATATTAATGTCTTACCGAAGGGCGTTACTGGTGTGATTGGTTTCGAATCATCAACCCGTTATTAAGGGTCAAGTGAAGGAACCACTTCACCACGATATACCTCGAAACAACTCAACTATACTACATGCCGATATAAAAATGTTGAACTATCCCTTTAATCAAACATAACCTACACGTCTCCTTGATTAATATCTCTAATCTTTACTCTATTTATAGTGATGCGTGGGCAAAAACATTGCGATAATCACCATGATTATTTCACCATATTAAAGAGATCAACAATAGTCATTAAACGGGCTGTCAAAATAATATATAAATTTGAGACCGCAGCGAGGAATGATTTAACTGGTATACAATTTAAATTTATTTCCAGGAAATGGGGGAAATCCCCCATGGTCACATGATGTTGATTGAATACGGTAGGTTCATGGTTTTACCAGGAACTCTTACATCTTCTGGTTTTACCATGCATATAGCTTGTGCGAGATCTAACCATAAACAAGAGGGCAAATACCTCGGCAAGTCAGTGAATAAATATATATTTATATAACATACAAGATATGATTACAAAACAAAATGGCCGGTATATAATGGACATAAAGGAACATACTAGACAAAATGAGGAGATTACAGCGATACAAGGGGGAAGTTTGCAAAGATATACAATTTAATCTGCAGGGGCAATTAAGAGGGGAGACGATAACAAACTGGGAGAAGAACAGTGGAATAACACGGCAAGAGTCACCTGCCACGTCAGAAAAAAGACATGCCTTGAAAAGATACCAGGGTTGGTAGATAGGGGCACGCATTTTCAAAGAACTAATGGACACATCATGCATGTTTTAAAGGCACACTGTCCTACTTGTAGCTACTTGCTCCCTCTATATAGAAAACTTTCCAAATCGGTGCCTGTTGGTCCCCCATGATCCTCTTTTTCTTATGTTAAATGAGAGCTGAGTTAATGAGATAGCCACCTGTCACAGTGACCTCGATGGCTCTATGGGTGGTCTAATCCCTTCTAGCTGCAGTAGTAAAGCCTCCCTTTAAGAACACGATGCCATAACTGATCATTATAAAGATGTCCTTGTCTATGATTAACTTTACCATTCTTCATTAGATAGATTTTGAGGATTATAAAGTGGGTGTGGACTAAATGATATGATAATTCTTGGAAGTATTTGGAACGTTTAATTGAACTATAATTTTTCATGAACTAATACTTAATGCATTCTATTATTAGAAAGGTAAAAATCCTCTATTATACCCTTTTATAATACATAACAAGGCACATAATCTTACTGAAATGTATGAAATTTTAATAAAATACATTCAAATAAAAGTGAGCAAAATTTGCAGGTGCCTTTTGGATGGAATTATTAAAACAAACTCACAATAACACAACAGTATATAATGTTTACTTAATGCAGGTCATATTGTGTTTCTCCGGGAGGGGGGGGGGGGTAGGTTGTGTCCCCCCCCCCTCTCTCTCTCCTAAATATGCCAATACTCTGATAATGTCCGAATTTCCACGATCTCTTCCTTATTCTTTATCCATGTCTGTTGGAGAAATATAGTTCCACGTTTTTTGTTTTGTTTGCTTTGTGACTAATGACGATGGTTATCTTCCTTAATTGTTATTCACACACAAACAAAAAACACGTCTGAATCAACGTTTGAGCTTAGCTCCGTGGAAATGGCTGCATGCCTGTTTCCCGTGATAGTTTTAAGATTGGTTCATTTCTCTCGAACATACCCCTTCTTTCACGGTACATAATATTATAGGGCTTTTATTATATCACTTTAAATGTGAAATGCAACCTGAAGTTTATTAGCTCTTTCCTATGCTTTTGGTGCAAAGACACTGTTATCCATGGATCTGGAACAAAATCGTCTTATGTTTTTTCTTCATGAATTAATGATTATGACAATAGGATTTATTCTTGATAGATAAAGTTTGCATCTCCCCCGGGATTTATTGGCCAATAATTTATCATTATGGTCAACAATGTACATGTCATGGATCTATAGGCTACATGCACGTATTCTTCATGTCCTAGTTCTTTGTGTACATGCTAATCATACTGCTAATGTGTCAGGGACTCATCTTTTTTTTCTAACGTCTTTCTTCATTGCTATAGAATTCAGTTACAATATTTTGTATTTTATTCGGGAACCTATTATACAATATTTGCTTCTCAAGAGGTTCCCCATATTTCACACCATCATTTCTATATGTTATATTTCTATCATTGTATTATTATGCATTCTCTTGAGAAAAAAAATATGAATGAAACAAGCTAATTATTACTAGGTGGAATTTGGAACAATAAAACGAAACAAGAGGGGAAGAGCAAAATACTTGATGATTATCATTAAAAATCCTAAATACGTTGAAACCTTCACCATGCTATAGCGGAAAACATCTTAAAATCAATGCGTCATACCATGGAGTAGTAGGTTCATGGTCATATATACCAGCATTTCTTTTGATCTTCTGGAATATCACACTCGTAAACAATCGGGTTGTTCCTACATTGAGCGTTTAAGTAGAATTATCATTCATTTGGAGGTACGCTCGTTAAAGAGAACGCTGAGTTCTGGAAAAAGTGAAGAAAAATAATTGAGAACATAATCTTCCTGTTTATGTACAATTTGAAGAGTATAATTTGCTCTGATGGGATTTATTGATTTGGTTTATTTATTTCCGTTTCAATATGAAGATGATAGGCAAGTCTAGAAATATTGATGAATTGGAAATGATATAAAGGAACATTGTTGACCTAAATGCAAACATTGAAAAGGAGGGGCATGTTAAAGAAGCAATGCCTCCCCTCCCCCTGGCAAAATAATAAAACCGTTAACCCCCTCCCCTGAGTCCCCTCCCCCTATACCTTCATCCTCTCCCCTGCACCTTCCCCTTTCCTTTCCTTCCCCTCCCTTCTCCCCCTCCACTTTCAACTTCACACCCCTCCACCTTCCCCTAACCTCCCCTCCCCCTGCAATCCACAGGCTGAATTGTGTTGTGCTCTGAAACGTTATGTATAATAATCTCATATATATCTCATTTTGTATAGGTCATAATCAATACTTTTTCTACGTAGACTGGAAAATAGTCATTTCCATGAATGCTACGTTTTTTCCTCAATATCCAAGTTAGGCGCTTAGCGGCTGTCTAAATTATTCTTCAGTATTATCACCCTTGATGTGTAGTCTTGGAAACGCACAATTCTCTCGCTCGGTTGTCATGGTACCCAAGACTTGTATTTTCAAGAATTACTCTTATTCTCTGCCTACGCGCCGTTATGCACACCCAGACCTTGATAGAATTCCAATAGAGTATAATTTCGATAATTGACACCGAGGTAATTTTGCAGCGTTGTACATGCATTTAAAAATAAAGGAAAATTGATATACCGATATAGGTAACAGTTGTGACAATATTCCAAGGAAGACATTGTCTTACATATTTTCTCTTTCTAATCATAATTATGATTCATGAAGAAACTGCGAAAGTATAATCCATATTCGAGGCTTTGAGAGAAAACATACATGTACAAAAAGTCATGAAAAAATTGACATCATATACGATACTATCATCTGATTTATTATGCAAAAATCATATATATTTTAGTTTTTAAAAGTGATTGCATTTGGTCTATACTTATATCTGATTGACAATAGTTTTAAGCGAAATGAGCCTCACTGACCGGTAGTATAACCCAGTGGCGGATCCAGGGGGGGGGGGGGGGGGGGGGCCCGGGGGGCCCGGGCCCCCCCCTTGAGAAAAAAATCATGTAAAATCACGTGATTTTTACCTTTTTGGGGGGTTGGGCCCCCCCCTGGCGCTCAAGGGGGGGTGCAAATTGAAAAATTTTCGAGGACCAAAAAAAAAAAATGTGCTCACTACCCCCCCCCCCCCCCCCCCCCCCCACTGAGCGAATTTTCCGCCGGCGCGATTTTCAAAGTTTCGGGAACAAAAAAAAATTGTGCTCACTACCCCCCCCCCCCCCCCCCCCCCCCCCCCCCACTGAGCGACTTTTCGGCCGGCGCGATTTTTAAATTTTCGGGAGCAAACAAAAATTAAAAAAGTTGGGCCCCCTCCCCTAAGAAATCCTGGATCCGCGCCTGGTATAACCCCCTTTTCTTTCTTTGTTTTCCAAATGCGCTTGGACATTATATAGACAAATGAAAAAATGATATATATAAATATACCTACTTAAATAAAATAAAAAATATCAGTTTGGGGGGAATATTACATTTTCTAGTGATTCTGTGACAATTGAAATGATGTTTCACTTTGTCCTCTAAAATATATTCCACTGTCTCTTCTTGACATGGAGATCCCCTAAGAAGCTTGTTGTTTATTAGGTCATATTGATTAGGGTATGACCTCACAGCTACCGTCATCGACCCTCCGGAGCGCTTGAGCTTTTACCTATTGCGAGTTTCGTACCATTTCTGATTGTAAAAAGACGCGAAATCTTGAACCAATCTTGATAATATTTGCTTGAAAATCACCAACAATGTTTTAAGATTGATTCGTTGCGTAATAATTGTGAAATACCCGTGCTGATTCGAACTTTTTAAACTCGAATAACTTGTGCTTTGGAGACGCTATATAGGCCTATTATTGTGTCCGTACGGATAATGACACCGCTGAAAGAGCTACATATGTGTAAGGGACTTGAAAGCAATGAGTGACCAGTGAATAGCCACACCGGACAATTGAATGGTCACATCGGACAAAGGACAGAATAATATGACCAAGAACGCTCCAATGGATCTCTATAAGGTATATGTGTCAACGTACCTCTGCGTGTTGTATTGAAGTTTCTGAAATGTTAAATGGCTCCCTTACCATGCTAACAAAGTAAATGGTGAATTTGAGTAGCATACGTATAGAAACTACCCATCAGTGGCAGGTAACATATTAGGCAGGTAGATTTGTCTATATAATATGTTCATTTAGCTACATCTTTGAGGTCTGGTCATCAGTATTGTTACTTTTAACAGATGCTTTGACTTTGTTTGGGGAAAAGGGCTTTCAGATTTAGTGGGGTTTAAAGCTAAAGACCAGTTATGGTCATGCGATTGCATTGTGAAAGAAACATTGTGAAATCGATCAGAAAAGGTTGATCATCTAGCATAGATGTACTGCAAGGTTCTGGAATCATCAAAATGATAAGAAATTTGGCCAAGTCTTCATAAAGTAAGAATCACTGTACACAGAAAGATGTATATGGGACTACACACACGTGCATTTGTATCTCTCAACAGGCAAGAGATACACTAATTTACCAAATATATCAATTAGTAGGCGGTTTCCCGTCAAGATTTTTATCATCATGTATTATTCAAAACATATTCTTTCACATGATTGGTAATAAGAGCTTCCATTTCATTTTTTGAAATTGGGGGGTTTCTAATACTGGTCTTTACCTTTAAGAGTATCACATATCTATTTAGGGGGAGGGGCATGCATACCTCAGGTACCCCCTTGGATCGATCCATATCTGGGTTTACTTTAAACTGGTTAACCATTCTCATAATTATTATAGTCTTAATCGTGTTTCTATGATTATCATGTGGGCCATGTGAGAATTCGAAAAAAATCGCGTTGAAAATAGCCATGATCACTTCAAGTCGGATATCCGCTCGTCATGCGAAAGCTATTTTCGTTATCATTGATTGCTATACATGTACAGTACGTTTACAAGGAGATTCTGGTTCCTAAATGACCTGTTTCAAAGGGAAAATAACGAAGGCCATGTTATTTACTGCCGATGATCTAGGAATCTGTATATAGTGATGTTGGGGGTTTTACGTGTACGGTGTTCGTATGGTGATTTGCATAAAGATTACCAATGTGTACGAAAATCGTAGCAGTCACGAGGATTTCAATGAAATGGCAGAAGAGATTGATTTCCATGGTAACCCTAGCTCAGTAGTCCTGTTACCATACTTGCTTCGTGAGTTGAGTGTGCTGCTAATTCATATGAAATAACGCGTGTCTGCATGTGCATGGCCGTGCATGCAAAACACAGCCTGAATTATTTTATCTGCAAACTGATATTAATAGGTGAATTGAAGTTAATAGAAAGATTAATATTTATTTCAAATTATCAGCTTGAGCTCATGAAGAGTGCTGAGAGCATGTACTGTAGATTTGACGATTCCAAATCATCGACGAGGTGGGTTAATTTCACAACTCTTTCTCTATTTCATTCTGTCCGTTTGTCTGTCTTTCTTTCTTTTTGTTTTGTTTCTTGCTTTCTATCTTTCTTAAGTTCTTTCTGTCATTCTTTCCTTATGATTATTTATTCATTCATAGCTTTATGAGTTGTGTATGTATCTATTTTTTTTTATTTAGTCAATTAATTAATTTTAATTAACTTGTTTATTTTGCAGGCAGCCAAGTCTGGAAACTTGTCTGAAATCGGTCGGCTCTTGAAAGACGAAGAAGACGGTGGTAAAGATAGACTGAACGAACCTGATAAGAAAGACCGCACACCCCTCCATCACGCCTGTCAAGCGGGACATGTCAACGTCGTTAAATATTTGATCGAAAATGGCGCAGGTATAATGAATAATGATGTTTAATATAATATAGTAATTAATGATAATATGATACTGATAAAAATACTACTATTACATGTACTACTATATTACTACTACTACTACTTCTACTACGACTACTAATACTACTACTACTACTACTACTACTACTACTACTAACTACTACTACTACTACTACTACTACTACTAATACTAATACTACTAATACTACGAATACTACTAATGATATTAATAATAATGATTATAATTACAATAATAATTCATAATGGTAATAATAATAATAATAATAATAATAATAATAATAATAATAATAAAGATAATAGTAATAACAACAACAGCGATATAAGAATGATAATAATGATAGTATCAATAATAACTAAAAATGACTATCAAGAACGTCTACCAGATAGACGGTTAAGTATTTTTGATGATGTGTACCGGCGGTGATGTAATCAAATTTTGGCTGTCCAGTTTCTTTATTCTGAACTTACCATAAAAACATCCTTATGGATTTTTCAGCTCATTAAGTCTTAGCGTATGTAATTCATAATTTTTTTCTTATTGTTTGTCTTCCATTCTCTTCAGATATCAACGCTGAGGGCGATAATAAACGTCTGGCCATACACTTTGCCGCCATGACCAAACCAGGAAAAGCTAGCAAAATAGAGGTCGGTTTATTTTCTTGTTGACATCAATCGAACATGAATAGTTATACCATTTTATAAATAACGTAAATCACATGAAAATATCATCTTACATATAATACAACCATTCACTTTAAACGTCTTTTCATTACTTTTATCAAATTGCAGTGAATGGAAAGTATTATTAAGTAAAGTAGTAACATAGTCCAGAAGATGATGGAAACTTGTAATTACTGTTTTGTTTGAGAAAAAGTCAGCCATGTTTTTTCATAATTTTCCAGACCTTTTTTAATCATGATAATGCATAGTGTTTAAAAATCGAACTGAGTTTTCACAATCATAATATACACAATATATCATTAAACGTAACGATAATATATATATTTTTACAGGAATCAAGTGTGATCCTGTACCTACTCTCACAGGAAGTCGACGTGAACGCCCGGGACACTTTCGGCCTGACTCCCCTTCACATCGCCGCTATGAGGGGCAACAAACCAGCGGTCTTCAACCTTCTCTCGGCTGATGATATCAATATAAATGTAATTATTTGGATTTCCGTCAGATTTTCATGATTTCCTTCATCGAGCAATTCGGAATCATTAGGGTAAAGGCCTTTACTAGACATGAATGAGAAAGTGTTGTCGTGACAACGACTGAATATTATGACATCAGAAATATTGTTTGCTTGATGTCAGTAATTCATTTTAGGAGAAAGGGGTTAAAATTAAAGAATACTAATGTCATTGTTCTCTTATTGGTATCATGATCATACATTTCCATGAGATATATTATTGGAAACGGTTGGAAACGATGGAGGCAATATTCGTTTTTTTTTTTTTTTTTAACCAAATTCCCTCCTTTTTCTGGAGGCTTATGATAATTCTTTGAAGAGAAAGAACCAAAATCATAAGTAAACCATTATACTAATAGATTGATACACAATATTTATAATTCTGAGATGATTATTAGTAGTAGCTTTATTCGCAACTGAATGAATACGATCCTTTCTCTCTTTCTCTATTTATCGTTCTTCGTCTTCTTCTTCTTTCCATCGTTACTGTTTTTTATATATATTTTTATCATTTTTATTATTAATAGTATTATCATTATTCATACTTTTGTAATACTATTATTATTGTTAATACTTATATCATTATTATTATCATTTTCTTTATTATTGTAATCATTATTGTTCTTATTGTTGTTATTAATATTATTATTTCTATATCTCTCTCTCTCTCTCTCTCTCTCTTTTTGTCTCTGTTACATACCACTCTCAGGAGAAGGATAAAAACGACATGACGCCCCTCCATGTAGCCTGTCTCCATGGCAACGATGACATTGCTGCGATGTTGGTTGGAGTCGGAGCAGAGGTACAATCTCAAGATTCGACCTTCTCAACGCCTTTACACGCAGCATGCCAGGGAGGACATAAGAAGATTGTTAAAAGACTACTAGATGTGTGTAAAAAGAAGAGCATTCTGCATACTGTAAGTTTGATTGCAAACTATTTCGAATTTAATCGTGTATTTAATTTTTAGGCATTTTTGGTGTATATGATTTATTCATTGATACTTTTGTTTGTTTATTTATTCCTTAATCAATTGCTTAATTATTTACGTAGAAGTGTCGTAGTCGAGTGGTTTAAGTACTTGACTTGAAATTCAATCAAGAGATAATGGAAAGTAAAATAACGTAATTATCGTATTTTTTTTAATAATCTCGTCTTTTCCTTATTATTTGAGGACTATTCCTCCCTCGCTACGGATTCTATTGTCTGTTTTTCGCATAACTACAAAGCTATAGATTTAAAGGTTTATTGAGGCCCAAACAAAAACAAAATCATGATCTCCTTGGCGGGGAATCGAACCCCGGTCTTCCGCGTGACAGGCGGAGATACTCACCACTATACTACCAAGGAAGAGTTGATGATACAGAACTAGTATTATTGCTTGAACAAAGGATGTAAGATCTGCAACCTAGCGTAGTAGTATTTTCCTTTTGGAAAATGATCGTTGAAAAATCGATACTACCAAGGAAGAGTTGATAATACGGAACTAATAATGTTCCTTGAACAAGGGATATCAAATTTGGAAGTGAGCGATCGAGGCATTATTTTCCTTTAGGAAAGGGATGGTTGAAAAAAAATCAAAGAAAGATATGATGGGAAGCTTGATAAGATAATCTCTTTATAAGTACAGATCTTGACTTTTCTTTATTACTCTAGGACTATTACTACCTCGCTACCAAAATAATTCGATTCGAATATGGATATCATCGTCTGCTTTTCGCATGAAACCAAAACCAGATTTAAAGGGTTTTTTAGTAACAAAAAACTAAATCGTGACCTCCTTGGCGGGGAATCGAACCCCGGTCTTCCGCGTGACAGGCGGAGATACTCACCACTATACTACCAAGGAAGAGTTGATAATACAAAATTAATATTATTTCTTGAACAAAGATATCTAGCGTACTAGCATTTTCCTTTTGGAAATTTTTTGTTAAAAAATCGAAGAAAAGTTATTGGATGCACAAGTACGAAATTTTCGTAATTTCTATATAAAAGCAGAATTTATATCTTACCTTATCAATCGAGGACTATTTCTACCTCGCTACGTAAGTAATTCAAGTTGAATATGGATATTAGGGACTTTTAGATTGAGTGGACGAGAACACGACGAACGCCGACTGATCATGCGTGTCAACGGACTCAACTGCCCATGTTGACTACAATTAGAAATCTTTTAGATTGCACTCGACGATATACATGCATGCAGGAAGTAACACTATGAACATGACGGACAAAGAAAGAGGACAAAATATACAGTTCCTCATTCTACCCTCAACAATAGGCCATTTTTGTAATGTAACCAAATTTAATGCATAAGTCTTTGTGAAGTGCCTCAATACAAATGATTTCATTCACCTGATAAGAATAATAGTATTTCAATAGTCAGAATGCAAACTGCATAGATTAAATGTTGCTAGGTAGGTCAAGCCATAATGTTTGTCTTATCTGGCAATAATTAATGTATACAGCTCGGATTCCGTCTATTGAAATACTATTATTCTTATCAGGTGAATGAAATCATTTGTATTGAGGCACTTCACACAGACTTATGCATTAAATTTGATTACATTACGAAAATGGCCTATTGCTGTGGTAGAACATCCCTTCACTGCTATATGCATGTGACACCTGTTCTACACATTTTGTACATAATAGCAGGAAAGGGATGTTCCTTTGTCCACCTGAGGAACTGTATATTTTATGCGCACGCGGCATATACTAGTACCGTACTAGATTTAGGAAAATCAAGGTTGACGCATTCTCGATCGCCGCCTGAGACGACGTGACGCATGCGCAGTGCCTTAAAATGACGTCACACGTTGCGGTCAAAGCTGTAGACGTGCAAATCTAAAAGTCCCTATTATCGTTTTTTTCTAAGAGCAGGGTGGGGTAATCAAAGGATTTTAAGACAATAGAAACAAAACAGAGACTCTTTGGTGGGGAATCGAACCCCGGTCTTCCGCGTGACAGGCGGAGATACTCACCACTATACTACCAAGGATTGGTGAAAACACCAAACAAATATGATCCGATAATCAAGGGATATCAAGTTTGGATGCGAGCAGAACATTATCTTCCTTCTTAAAAATGATTGTTGAAAAAATTAAACGGAAGAAATGGTAGGCATGTTTTAATACATTATTTCTTTGTAATCAGAGATCTTGTCTTTTCCTTATTAATTGAGGACTATTCCTTTTTCGCTACGTTTATAATTCAATGTAAAAACGGATATTATTGTCCGTTTTCGTAAAAGAGCATACAGAGCAGGGTTAAAGGCTTTTTGAGGCAAAAAACAAAAACAAAATCATGACCTCCTTGGCGGGGAATCGAACCCCCGGTCTTCCGCGTGACAGGCGGAGATACTCACCACTATACTACCAAGGAATAATTGATGTTTCAGGATTAAAATTATGATCCCATCAATAAGGGATATCAAATTTGGAAGCGAGCAAGGCATTATTTTCCCGTTGCAAATGGATCGTTGAAAAGTCAATCAAAAAAGATAATGAGAAGCGTGAATGTGTAATTATCGTAATTTCTTGTTAATAACGGATCTTGTCTTTTACCTTATCAATTGAAGTCTGTTTCTACCTCGCTACCAAAATAATTCGATTCGAATATGGATATCATCGTCTCCTTTTCGCATAAAACCAAAACCAGAATTTAAAGGGTTTTTTAGTAACAAAAAACAAAATCGTGACCTCCTTGGCGGGGAATCGAACCCCGGTCTTCCGCGTGACAGGCGGAGATACTCACCACTATACTACCAAGGAAGAGTTGATAATACAAAATTAATATTATTTTTTGAACAAAGATATCTAGCGTAGTAGCATTTTCCTTTTGGAAATTTTTTGTTAAAAAATCGAAGAAAAGTTATTGGGTGCACAAGTACGACATTTTCGTGATTTCTATATAAAAGCAGATCTTATGTTTTACCTTATCAATCGAGGACTATTTCTACCTCGCTACGTAAATAATTCAAGTTGAATATGGATATTATCGTTTTTTTCTAAGAGCAGGGTGGGGTAATCAAAGGATTTTAAGACAATAGAAAAAAAAACAGAGACTCCTTGGCGGGGAATCGAACCCCGGTCTTCCGCGTGACAGGCGGAGATACTCACCACTATACTACCAAGGATTGGTGAAAACACCAAACAAATATGATCCGATAATCAAGGGATATCAAGTTTGGATGAGAGCAGAACATTATCTTCCTTCTTAAAAATGATTGTTGAAAAATTAAACGGAAGAAATGGTAGGCATGTTTTAATACATTATTTCTTTGTAATCAGAGATCTTGTCTTTTCCTTATTAATTGAGGACTATTCCTTTTTCGCTACGTTTATAATTCAATGTAAAAACGGATATTATTGTCCGTTTTCGTAAAAGAGCATACAGAGCAGGGTTTAAAGGCTTTTTGAGGCAAAAAACAAAAACAAAATCATGACCTCCTTGGCGGGGAATCGAACCCCGGTCTTCCGCGTGACAGGCGGAGATACTCACCACTATACTACCAAGGAATAGTTGATGTTTCAGGATTAAAATTATGATCCCATCAATAAGGGATATCAAATTTGGAAGCGAGCAAGGCATTATTTTCCCGTTGCAAATGGATCGTTGAAAAGTCAATCAAAAAAATAATGAGAAGCGTGAATGTGTAATTATCGTAATTTCTTGTTAATAACGGATCTTGTCTTTTACCTTATCAATTGAAGTCTGTTTCTACCTCGCTACCAAAATAATTCGATTCGAATATGGATATCATCGTGTGCTTTTCGCATAAAACCAAAACCAGATTTAAAGGGTTTTTTAGTAACAAAAAACAAAATCGTGACCTCCTTGGCGGGGAATCGAACCCCGGTCTTCCGCGTGACAGGCGGAGATACTCACCACTATACTACCAAGGAAGAGTTGATAATACAAAATTAATATTATTTTTTGAACAAAGATATCTAGCGTAGTAGCATTTTCCTTTTGGAAAGAAGAAAAGTTATTGGATGCACAAGTACGAAATTTTCGTAATTTCTATATAAAAGCAGATCTTATGTTTTACCTTATCAATCAAGGACTATTTCTACCTCGCTACGTAAATAATTCAAGTTGAATATGGATATTATCGTTTTTTTCTAAGAGCAGGGTGGGGTAATCAAAGGATTTTAAGACAATAGAAAAAAAACAGAGACTCCTTGGCGGGGAATCGAACCCCGGTCTTCCGCGTGACAGGCGGAGATACTCACCACTATACTACCAAGGATTGGTGAAAACACCAAACAAATATGATCCGATAATCAAGGGATATCAAGTTTGGATGCGAGCAGAACATTATCTTCCTTCTTAAAAATGATTGTTGAAAAATTAAACGGAAGAAATGGTAGGCATGTTTTAATACATTATTTCTTTGTAATCAGAGATCTTGTCTTTTCCTTATTAATTGAGGACTATTCCTTTTTCGCTACGTTTATAATTCAATGTAAAAACGGATATTATTGTCCGTTTTCGTAAAAGAGCATACAGAGCAGGGTTTAAAGGCTTTTTGAGGCAAAAAACAAAAACAAAATCATGACCTCCTTGGCGGGGAATCGAACCCCGGTCTTCCGCGTGACAGGCGGAGATACTCACCACTATACTACCAAGGAATAG
>JAVYIG010011692.1:0-58808 GCA_035222895.1 Strongylocentrotus droebachiensis | reverse complement strand
GTGCATATAGCGCGAATTCCTGTATATACTTGTACAGGAAGTCGGACAGATGACCCCCTTGATCGACGTTCATGATCACAAATAAAATACTATTCATATATATACAAATAATGTCCCATAGCCCTGTCTAATCGTGGTTACTACAATGTCCTTTTGTTTCGGAGTTGCAAAGTGCTTAAATAACGTAGGCATTGTAATAATTACTAAAGCCAATATTAGTTAACTATAATAACTATAATAAGTTATAATTAAAAGTTATATTTCTAGTTATATAGCGCCACTTTTGAATGATGAGCGCTTTACAATGATATTATTAGCCCGGTCATAGGAAACAATGCAAGCCAGCGCACATTGTGTGCACCATCTCAACTCCCTGGGGAGCAATCCTCCTAAGCGGCTCATGGGCATTGAGAAGATCTTGTACATGAGGGTCTTACCTCCTACAGGGTATTCATTTATACACCCGAGTATAAGGCATCAATAATTGTGGATAAATTGCTTTGATGAAGGTCAAAAAGACAGTGGGAAAGGTTCGAACTCGGGATCCTATTATCGGAAAGCATGCGCTCTACCAATCTTGAAAAGCCACATGCACATGAATGTGCATATAGCGCGAATTCCTGTATATACTTGTACAGGAAGTCGGACAGATGACCCCCTTGATCGACGTTCATGATCACAAATAAAATACTAATCATATATATACAAATAATGTCCCCATAGCCCTGTCTAATAGTGGTTACTACAGTGTCCTCTTGTTTCGGAGTTGCAAGTGCTTAAATAACGTAGGCATTGTAATAATTACTAAAGCCAATATCAGTTAACTATAATAACTATAATAAGTTATGATTAAAAGTTATATTTCGATTTATAGAGCGCCAATTTTGAATGATTAGCGCTTAACAATGATATTATTATCCGGTCATAGAAAACAATGCAAGCCAGCGCACATTGTGTGCACCATCTCAACTCCCTGGGGAGCAATCCTCCTAAGCGGCTCATGGGCATTGAGAAGATCTTGTACATGAGGGGTCTTACCTCCTACAGGGTATTCATTTATACACCCGAGTATAAAGCATCTATAATTGTGGATAAATTGCTTTGATGAAGGTCAAAAAGGCAGTGGGAAAGGTTCGAACTCGGGATCCTATTATCGGAAAGCATGCGCTCTACCAATCTTGAAAAGCCACATGCACATGAATGTGCATATAGTGCGAATTCCTGTATAAGTCTTGTACAGGAAGTCGGACAGATGACTCCCTTGATCGACGTTCATGATCACAAATAAAATACTAATCATATATATACAAATAATGTCCCCATAGCCCTGTCTAATCGTGGTTACTACAGTGTCCTCTTGTTTCGGAGTTGCAAAGTGCTTAAATAACGTAGGCATTGTAATAATTACTAAAGACAATATCAGTTAAGTATAAGTTATGATTAATAGTTATATTTCGAGTTATATAGCGCCAATTTTGGATGATTAGCGCTTTACAATGATATTATTAGCCCGGTCATAGGAAACAATGCAAGCCAGCGCACATTGTGTGCACCATCTCAACTCCCTGGGGAGCAATCCTCCTAAGCGGCTCATGGGCATTGAGAAGATCTTGTACATGAGGGGTCTTACCTCCTACAGGGTATTCATTTATACACCCGAGTATAAAGTATCAATAATTGTGGATAAATTGCTTTGATGAAGGTCAAAAAGGCAGTGGGAAAGGTTCGAACTCGGGATCCTATCGGAAAGCATGCGCTCTACCAATCTTGAAAAGCCACATGCACATGAATGTGCATATAGCGCGAATTCCTGTATATACTTGTACAGGAAGTCGGACAGATGACCCCCTTGATCGACGTTCATGATCACAAATAAAATACTAATCATATATATACAAATAATGTCCCCATAGCCCTGTCTAATAGTGGTTACTACAGTGTCCTCTTGTTTCGGAGTTGCAAAGTACTTAAATAACGTAGGCATTGTAATAATTACTAAAGCCAGTATTAGTTAACTATAATAACTATAATAACTTACAATTAAAAGTTATATTTCGAGTTATATAGCGCCAATTTTGAATGATGAGCGCTTTACAATGATATTATTAGCCCGGTCATAGGAAACAATGCAAGCCAGCGCACATTGTGTGCACCATCTCAACTCCCTGGGAGCAATCCTCCTAAGCGGCTCATGGGCATTGAGAAGATCTTGTACATGAGGGGTCTTACCTCCTACAGGGTATTCATTTATCGCCCGAGTATAAAGCATCAATAATTGTGGATAAATTGCTTTGATGAAGGTCAAAAAGGCAGTGGGAAAGGTTCGAACTCGGGATCCTATTATCGGAAATCATGCGCTCTACCAATCTTGAAAAGCCACATGCACATGAATGTGCATATAGCGCGAATTCCTGTATATACTTGTACAGGACGGTCGGACAGATGACCCCCTTGATCGACGTTCATGATCACAAATAAAATACTAATCATAATATACAAATAATGTCCCCATAGCCCTGTCTAATCGTGGTTACTACAGTGTCCTCTTGTTTCGGAGTTGCAAAGTGCTTAAATAACGTAGGCATTGTAATAATTACTAAAGCCAATATCAGTTAACTATAATAACTATAATAAGTTATGATTAAAAGTTATATTTCGAGTTATATAGCGCCAATTTTGAATGATGAGCGCTTTACAATGATATTATTAGCCCGGTCATAGGAAACAATGCAAGCCAGCGCACATTGTGTGCACCATCTCAACTCCCTGGGGAGCAATCCTCCTAAGCGGCTCATGGGCATTGAGAAGATCTTGTACATGAGGGGTCTTACCTCCTACAGGGTATTCATTTATACACCCGAGTATAAAGCATCTATAATTGTGGATAAATTGCTTTGATGAAGGTCAAAAAGGCAGTGGGAAAGGTTCGAACTCGGGATCCTATTATCGGAAAGCATGCGCTCTACCAATCTTGAAAAGCCACATGCACATGAATGTGCATATAGCGCGAATTCCTGTATATACTTGTACAGGAAGTCGGACAGATGACCCCCTTGATCGACGTTCATGATCACAAATAAAATACTATTCACAAATAATGTCCCCATAGCCCTGTCTAATCGTGGTTACTACAGTGTCCTCTTGTTTCGGAGTTGCAAAGTGCTTAAATAACGTAGGCATTGTAATAATTACTAAAGCCAATATCAGTTAACTATAATAACTATAATAAGTTATGATTAAAAGTTATATTTCGAGTTATATAGCGCCAATTTTGAATGATTAGCGCTTAACAATGATTTTATTAGCCCGGTCATAGGAAACAATGCAAGCCAGCGCACATTGTGTGCACCATCTCAACTCCCTGGGGAGCAATCCTCCTAAGCGGCTCATTGGCATTGAGAAGATCTTGTACATGAGGGGTCTTACCTCCTACAGGGTATTCATTTATACACCCGAGTATAAAGCATCTATAATTGTGGATAAATTGCTTTGATGAAGGTCAAAAAGGCAGTGGGAAAGGTTCGAACTCGGGATCCTATTATCGGAAAGCATGCGCTCTACCAATCTTGAAAAGCCACATGCACATGAATGTGCATATAGCGCGAATTCCTGTATATACTTGTACAGGAAGTCGGACAGATGACTCCCTTGATCGAAGTTCATGATCACAAATAAAAATATATATACAAATAATGTCCCCATAGCCCTGTCTAATCGTGGGTACTACAGTGTCCTCTTGTTTCGGAGTTGCAAAGTGCTTAAATAACGTAGGCATTGTAATAATTACTAAAGACAATATCAGTTAAGTATAAGTTATGATTAATAGTTATATTTCGAGTTATATAGCGCCAATTTTGGATGATTAGCGCTTTACAATGATATTATTAGCCCGGTCATAGGAAACAATGCAAGCCAGCGCACATTGTGTGCACCATCTCAACTCCCTGGGGAGCAATCCTCCTAAGCGGCTCATGGGCATTGAGAAGATCTTGTACATGAGGGGTCTTACCTCCTACAGGGTATTCATTTATACACCCGAGTATAAAGTATCAATAATTGTGGATAAATTGCTTTGATGAAGGTCAAAAAGGCAGTGGGAAAGGTTCGAACTCGGGATCCTATTATCGGAAAGCATGCGCTCTACCAATCTTGAAAAGCCACATGCACATGAATGTGCATATAGCGCGAATTCCTGTATATACTTGTACAGGAAGTCGGACAGATGACCCCCTTGATCGACGTTCATGATCACAAATAAAATACTATTCATATATATACAAATAATGTCCCCATAGCCCTGTCTAATCGTGGTTACTACAGTGTCCTCTTGTTTCGGAGTTGCAAAGTGCTTAAATAACGTAGGCATTGTAATAATTACTAAAGCCAATATTAGTTAACTATAATAACTATAATAAGTTATAATTAAAAGTTATATTTTGAGTTATATAGCGCCAATTTTGAATGATGAGCGCTTTACAATGATATTATTAGCCCGGTCATAGGAAACAATGCAAGCCAGCGCACATTGTGTGCACCATCTCAACTCCCTGGGGAGCAATCCTCCTAAGCGGCTCATGGGCATTGAGAAGATCTTGTACATGAGGGGTCTTACCTCCTACAGGGTATTCATTTATACACCCGAGTATAAAGCATCTATAATTTCATTTCATTTCATTTTCATTTTATTTTATTTCAACACGGATCACTTGCATCAGCCAATGGCTGTTTTTCAGCAAGTCCGTGCATACATAATAAAAATCTCATACAAAATAATATACAATTCAAATTAAGGCGCCATACAAATTAAACAATTACAAAAGTAAAAGAAGAACAGATTTAACATCAAATGAATAAAATATTATGAAAACAATCATAACTAGCATGCAGAACAACATAATATATAAATAATTAATTAATACGTATATAAAATGAAATAACATAAAGTAAAAGTTAAGTTAAAATTAGGAATTGACAATTAAAAATTGATATATATTTAAATGAGCAAACTGGCAAACATTGATTATATATTGAGAAAGCAGCTAGTGTGATTGCACAGCATATTGCACAGATTGCGAACAAGAGGCATAACAGAGAGGGAGATAGTTAGAAATATTATAGAGAGAGAGAGAGAGAGAAAGAGAAAGATGTGGGAGAGGGAGAGAGAGAGAGAGAGAGAGAGCGTGTTAGAGAAAGAGAGAGAAAGAGATGGAGAAAAGGAGCCAATCTAGTACTATCTCACTCTACTGTCCAATTTGAAACTGTAAAAGCTCAAAGCTTTTACATCATTAGGTAACTCATTCCATCGTTTTGCCCCACTGTATTGCAGACTTCTCCTTTTAAAATTAGTTTTAACCGGTGGTAGTTTGATTTTAAAATATGAGTGTCTTAAAACATAATTACTGTTACTAAATACAAATTGATTACATGTACTCTCTGGTAGCATATCATGTGCAATTTTGTACATTATATGTAAAGTGCGTGTAATTCGCCTCTCATCAAGTCTTTTAACATCTAATTTGGTACATAATAGTTCAGACGGATACATCCAATCAACATCTAATACACAACGAAGAGCTCTATTTTGAAGTCTTTGTAGATGGTCGTTAAGTACTTTTCCTAAGTTTCCCCAGATTACATCACAGTAGTCAAATTTGCTTTGTATTAGGCTCTTATAAAATACCAATGCTGTCTGTTGCGATATAAATGGACGAATTCTTTTGAGTAGATACAGACTTTTCCCTACGTCTTGTTTAAGCTTATCTGCTTGCTTGCTCCAGTCAAGGTATTCATCAAGTACAATTCCAAGGTATCTAATTTTCGTTACTCTTTTGATTACATTTGTTCCTATACAAACATCAGGCACATCTATCTTTCTAATCCGATTTCTACTCCCTACCAACAAAAACTCGCATTTCTTTACATTCAACGCCAATTTATTTTGTGGATAAATTGCTTTGATGAAGGTCAAAAAGGCAGTGGGAAAGGTTCGAACTCGGGATCCTATTATCGGAAAGCATGCGCTCTACCAATCTTGAAAAGCCACATGCACATGAATGTGCATATAGCACGAATTCCTGTATATACTTGTACAGGAAGTCGGACAGATGACTCCCTTGATCGACGTTCATGATCACAAATAAAATACTAATCATATACAAATAATGTCCCCATAGCCCTGTCTAATCGTGGTTACTACAGTGTCCTCTTGTTTCGGAGTTGCAAAGTGCTTAAATAAAGTAGGCATTGTAATAATTACTAAAGACAATATCAGTTAAGTATAAGTTATGATTAATAGTTATATTTCGAGTTATATAGCGCCAATTTTGGATGATTAGCGCTTTACAATGATATTATTAGCCCGGTCATAGGAAACAATGCAAGCCAGCGCACATTGTGTGCACCATCTCAACTCCCTGGGGAGCAATCCTCCTAAGCGGCTCATGGGCATTGAGAAGATCTTGTACATGAGGGGTCTTACCTCCTACAGGGTATTCATTTATACACCCGAGTATAAAGTATCAATAATTGTGGATAAATTGCTTTGATGAAGGTCAAAAAGGCAGTGGGAAAGGTTCGAACTCGGGATCCTATTATCGGAAAGCATGCGCTCTACCAATCTTCATTTATAGAATTGGTTACTCTATACTCACTATGAACATGACTGACAGTGGGAGCGGACAAGGTATGCAGTTCCTCGGGTGGACGAGGGAACGTCCCTTCGCTGCTATTATGTAAAAATGTGTAGAACAGGTGTCACATGCATATTCACCTTTTTGCATAATGGCTGTGAGGGGGTGTTCCTTTGTCTGCCTGGGGAGCTGTATATTTTGTCCGCTCTCATTGTCAGTCATGTTCATAGTGACTAGATGTTTTAATGATTGTTTTGGTTTCTTCATATAGAGGAAAAGGAAAGAGTTCATTGTGCTGGTCAAACACATAGATGCTCATTGACATTCATTTACAGAAGTGGTTAATGCATACAAAGATGTTTAGGTTTAATGAAGCGCATGCATGTAGCCGGTATTGGAATGATTGTACAAAGAAGGTATTAGAAAGGATAGAAGCTGGGGGGGGGGGGGGGGTTAGGGTAAGGGTTAGAAGCTGGGGGGGGGGGGGGAGGCGGTGGTTGTGAGCGGAGGAGAAATAGGTGCAACTTTATTTGTAGACATGTCTTTTCTACAGAGGTTTTATTGTGTGTGTTATATGTTATGTAAATGTTTAATGTATTCTTCTTTTTTTTTTCAACGGGGACAGTTTGTGGCAGCCTTTGTTCTGGTTAGTTTTATATGGCTTGAATGTGGGCAACAACCTTTCCATCTCTCATCCACCTATATTATCTACTCAACACGCACATGATGAGTAACACTAACATTTCCGTCTGCAATTTGATATCCTTAAATGTAAAAGGTATTCGGGAGAAAAATAAAAGAAGAAGCATTTTCAAATGGTGCAAAGAAAAAGGTGGGAATATTATTTTTTTACAGGAAACCTTTAGCACACAAGATATAGTTAATACTTGGAATTCGATGTGGGAAGGCGAATGTATATACAGCCACGGTACTAATCATGGTAAAGGGGTTATGATACTATTTGATAGTGGAGTAAATATTAAGATACGACACACAGTTATCGATGAAAATGGCAGATACATTTTTGCAGTTGGTTTTCTGCAGAATAAGGAGGTAATACTCGGAAATGTTTACTTCCCTGTTGGGAGCAAAGAGTTGGAACAATTGGAGTTTCTGGGCAAAGTTAGAAATATTTTGGAAAAAGATGAATTCAAAAATAAACCTCTCATTATTGGAGGGGATTTTAATATGGTTAGAGATGTACATTTAGATTACAGTGGACATAATGTTAATAAAAAACAGTCTAAGCTTAGCTATGAATTTGAAAAGTTTTTAATTGACTATAATGCCACAGACATATGGCGTGTCAAAAATAATTTAAAGAAACAATTTACATATCACCAACAGAATCCTAAAATGCATAGTAGATTGGACTACTGGGTTATTTCGGAGAGCATAGAAGATATGGTATTTAGCTGCAAAATATTACCTTCAATTTCACCGGACCACTCAGCAGTAGAACTGATTATTAAACTACATTCTTCTACTAATCCTGTAATAAAAGCAGGATATTGGAAATTTAATAACAGTTTATGTAACGATGCAGATTATGTGAAAAGTATGAAAGAAGAAATAACACGGTTGAAACTCAATTTATCCAAAGAGATAATAGATAATAGAATATTATGGGATTATGTTAAAATGGAGATACGAAGTTTTACAAGAAAATACTGTAAGAAAAAAGCCAAAGAAAGAAAGGATAAGATTATTGGTTTGGAAAAAGAAATTTCAAAGTTAGAGGAAGAATTACAAATACCAGCGAAGGTGAATGACAATTCTTTGATTAACGATTTGGAAAAGAAAAGAAGGGAATTGAAAGGTCTTTACGGTTATATAAGTGAAGGGGTAAAAATCAGATCTCGAGCCCAATGGTTTGAAAGTGGAGAAAGAGAAACGGCATATTTTAAGCAACTAATAGATTTCAAAGGGAAAAAAAGTGTTATTAAATAATTACAAGTAGATGGAAATATAACTGATGATGAAAAAGATATCATACAAGAAATTAGGAGATTTTATTCTAAACTGTATGCTAAATCAGAAGAAGGATTATGCGAAAATATTAATTTTTTCCCCAAAACCTTACCCAAATTAACAGAAAATCAGAGGAAGCTATGTGAAGGAAAAATTAACCAGGGAGAGTGTATTGAAATCTTAAAAGAAATGCAGTTAAATAAATCCCCAGGAAATGACGGATTAAATGTAGAATTTTATATTACATTCTGGCATGTAGTTGGTGACTTAGTTCTTAAGGCATTTAACGATACCATGAAATTCAAGGAATTGTCGCCTTCTCAAAAACAAGCAATCATAACGCTTATACATAAGGATGGTAAAGACCCCAAATTCATTAGTAATTATAGACCTATCTCCTTACTCAACGTAGACTATAAGATTATTACCAAAATACTTTCTAAAAGAATAAAAAAAGTTTTGAATGAAATTGTGTCGGTCGACCAAGTAGGTTATTTAAAAGATAGAAACATCGGTGATGCAATCAGATTAATCAATGATATGATTTTTCATACTTCTTGTTTTAACAAACCAGGGTACCTATTGGCAATAGATTATGAAAAAGCTTTCGACTCGATTTCACATAGTTTTCTTCAGAAAGTGCTCATTTCTTTCGGGTTTGGGCCAATGTTTTGTGAATGGGTTACAATTTTACTTACCAATGCTCAAAGTTGTGTTTTTAATGGGGGTAAATCAACCGGATATTTTAAAGTTCAAAAGGGTGTAAGACAAGGAGATCCGTTATCTCCATATTTATTTGTTTTATGCATAGAATGCTTAACTCACTGCATTAGAAATGATAAGTTGGTAAAAGGTATTTGTTTTGGAGAAACAGAAATAAAGATGATCTTATATGCAGATGACATGTCAATTTTTGTACGAGACATAAACTCGATTAATAGAATAGAGGTAATCATGGAAAATTTTAGGAAAATATCAGGACTAAAGATTAATGGAAATAAAACATTCATTTTACCCTTAGGATCTTCTGTTGGCTCTGCGACTGTGTATCCTTTTGGAAAGGAGGCACACATTTTAAAAATACTCGGTATATATTTTACATTAGATCCCAATGTGGCGGAAGAGATGAATTACAAAGAAATATTAAGCAAAATAAAGAAATTGTTAAATTGGTGGAAACAAAGAGATCTTACTTTGATAGGGAAAATTCATTTACTGAAAACATACGCATATTCAAAACTAATCTATGTAAGCTCTTTGACTCCAGTGCCTGAATGGGTTATAAAAGAAATTGATGAAATCTGTTTTAATTTTCTATGGCGAGGTAAAGACAAAATTAAAAAAAGTACCATGTATTTTGATTACAAGCAAGGAGGATTAAAAATGCTCAACTTTCAACTTTTTGTGAAAGTACAAAAGGTGATGTGGATTAAAAGACTTGTAACAGGAAACCAGAGAGTTAAATGGAAAAAGTATTTCAAATATTTAATGAGACCTTTCGGAGGAAATTTTATTTTTTACTGTAACTATTTACCTAACAAGATCGATATACAATTACCAAAATACTATCGGGATTTAATAAACATTTGGTTAGATATGAATGATTTTATTAAAAAAGATACAACTCACAAAGGGAATGAAATTTTTTTAAATAATAGGTTTATACACAATAGTGGAAAAACATACTTCAATGAAAATCTTTTCTTAAAAAATACTTACAGATTGTACCATATTATAGATGGAAAAGGAACGTTAAAGTCGGACACTTATTTCAGATGTATGGGACTAGAGGAAGAGGAAATATCAATGCTTAAAGAAATCTATGGTAATATACCTAAGGAATGGAAAATCGATTTAACAAAGAGGCAAATTTCATTTCATGACCTAAAAATAGAATTTATGTTCACAAAGAAAACATTCCAATTTGAATCGGTTTGTTCGAAGAATCTGTACAGGGCATGCATACAAAAAATGCAAGACGTCCCTGTCAGTTTTCAGAATTTACATTCATCATACAATCTGTCGGTTAAAGAAATTGAAAAGGTTTTTGTCCGACCAAGAATTAGTACTTTAGATAATAAACTAAGAGAATTTCAATTCAAATTGCTTTATAAAATTGTTTATGTCAATCGTTATTTATACAGGTTTCAATTCATATTAAGTGATAAATGCTCATTTTGTGGAAAAGAAGAGGAAACATATAGGCACATATTTTTTGAATGCGAAATGGTGAGAAAATTATGGGATCAATGTAGTGATAGTTTGGATATTCCAATCCTTAAAGATATGAGCTGGAAGGAAGTTCACATTGGATTAGACGAAATAACCGAAGATAGGCAAATGATTAATCACGTGGTTTTATTAATTAAATATTTGATATTTATTAGCAGGGAAAAAAAGAAGCCTCCAAGTATTGAAGAAATAAGAGAGAAAATATTCAAAAGTAAACAGGAAGAAAGAAAGAGTGCTACTGAACGAAATACGTTGACGTTCCACTATAAAAAATGGGAACATCTCAAGGTAAACATGGACAATATGCAAGAAAATGCAAGGGATGAGGAAAGGGGAGGCCTGCCCGGTTCACAGCTGTGTGTGATTGACCGGTCTCGACTGCCTTGAGCTGCCCACGTCTTCTTGTTTTGTTGTTGTTTGTTTTGTTTTCTGTTTTTTGTTTTCTGTTTGTTGTTGTTGGTTTTGTTTTTAACGGGGGTAGGCGGTATAACAAACTTTAATCATTCGATATAACTGAGTTGATTGTAGTCTGTACTTTGTTCCAATATGTTATAAATTATAATATGTAATAGAGATACTAGTACTACAGAACAAAATATAGAGGGGGGGGGGGGTTATAACAATATTAATTCATTCAATATAATTGAGATTACTGTATTTTGTACTCTGTAATTGGTTCCAATATGTTATATATTACAATTTGTATGAATTAATATTATTTATTGAGTGAATACAATAAAGAATATTACAAAACAAAAAAAAATATGGGAGGGGGGGGGGGGGCAGTATAACTTATATCTTCATTCAATATTACTAAGATTGATTATACTCTGTGCGGGTTTTTTCCCCCCATTATGTTATATAGTTAAATGATGTATGATTCGATGTTATGTATTGAATGATATAATGTAACACAGATGTACATGTATGAATTGATTGATGTATTGAATGAACACAATAAAGAACATTACAAAACAAAAAACAAAAAACAAAAACAAAAAAAAAAATAAAAAAAAAATAAAAAATCTTGAAAAGCCACATGCACATGAATGTGCATATAGCGCGAATTCCTGTATATACTTGTACAGGAAGTCGGACAGATGACCCCCTTGATCGACGTTCATGATCACAAATAAAATACTATTCATATATATACAAATAATGTCCCCATAGCCCTGTCTAATCGTGGTTACTACAGTGTCCTCTTGTTTCGGAGTTGCAAAGTGCTTAAATAACGTAGGCATTGTAATAATTACTAAAGCCAATATCAGTCAACTATAATAACTATAATAAGTTATAATTAAAAGTTATATTTTGAGTTATATAGCGCCAATTTTGAATGATGAGCGCTTTACAATGATATTATTAGCCCGGTCATAGGAAACAATGCAAGCCAGCGCACATTGTGTGCACCATCTCAACTCCCTGGGGAGCAATCCTCCTAAGCGGCTCATGGGCATTGAGAAGATCTTGTACATAAGGGGTCTTACCTCCTACAGGGTATTCATTTATACACCCGAGTATAAAGCATCAATAATTGTGGATAAATTGCTTTGATGAAGGTCAAAAAGGCAGTGGGAAAGGTTCGAACTCGGGATCCTATTATCGGAAAGCATGCGCTCTACCAATCTTGAAAAGCCACATGCACATGAATGTGCATATAGCGCGAATTCCTGTATATACTTGTACAGGACGGTCGGACAGATGACCCCCTTGATCGACGTTCATGATCACAAATAAAATACTAATCATATATATACAAATAATGTCCCCATAGCCCTGTCTAATCGTGGTTACTACAGTGTCCTCTTGTTTCGGAGTTGCAAAGTGCTTAAATAACGTAGGCATTGTAATAATTACTAAAGCCAATATTAGTTAACTATAATAACTATAATAAGTTATAATTAAAAGTTATATTTTGAGTTATATAGCGCCAATTTTGAATGATGAGCGCTTTACAATGATATTATTAGCCCGGTCATAGGAAACAATGCAAGCCAGCGCACATTGTGTGCACCATCTCAACTCCCTGGGGAGCAATCCTCCTAAGCGGCTCATGGGCATTGAGAAGATCTTGTACATGAGGGGTCTTACCTCCTACAGGGTATTCATTTATACACCCGAGTATAAAGCATCTATAATTGTGGATAAATTGCTTTGATGAAGGTCAAAAAGGCAGTGGGAAAGGTTCGAACTCGGGATCCTATTATCGGAAAGCATGCGCTCTACCAATCTTGAAAAGCCACATGCACATGAATGTGCATATAGCACGAATTCCTGTATATACTTGTACAGGAAGTCGGACAGATGACTCCCTTGATCGACGTTCATGATCACAAATAAAATACTAATCATATACAAATAATGTCCCCATAGCCCTGTCTAATCGTGGTTACTACAGTGTCCTCTTGTTTCGGAGTTGCAAAGTGCTTAAATAACGTAGGCATTGTAATAATTACTAAAGACAATATCAGTTAAGTATAAGTTATGATTAATAGTTATATTTCGAGTTATATAGCGCCAATTTTGGATGATTAGCGCTTTACAATGATATTATTAGCCCGGTCATAGGAAACAATGCAAGCCAGCGCACATTGTGTGCACCATCTCAACTCCCTGGGGAGCAATCCTCCTAAGCGGCTCATGGGCATTGAGAAGATCTTGTACATGAGGGGTCTTACCTCCTACAGGGTATTCATTTATACACCCGAGTATAAAGTATCAATAATTGTGGATAAATTGCTTTGATGAAGGTCAAAAAGGCAGTGGGAAAGGTTCGAACTCGGGATCCTATTATCGGAAAGCATGCGCTCTACCAATCTTGAAAAGCCACATGCACATGAATGTGCATATAGCGCGAATTCCTGTATATACTTGTACAGGAAGTCGGACAGATGACTCCCTTGATCGACGTTCATGATCACAAATAAAATACTAATCATATACAAATAATGTCCCCATAGCCCTGTCTAATCGTGGTTACTACAGTGTCCTCTTGTTTCGGAGTTGCAAAGTGCTTAACTCTTAAGCTGCCACCCATACAATGCAACCAGTGCCACAGTGCTAATTCCTATTGTGCCACAGTGCTAATCTCCTGCGTGCCAAGTTAATTTTAAGGTTGGTTCAAGTGCGTGTTATTTAAATCTTTACAAAAAACAAATCGCTGAATTACTCGAGAAAATCCAATCTGACTGTTGTATACAAAGACGCGTAATCCAAAGCCGATAATCTGATGCACGCGATGGTACTTTCAATAGCGCTGCAAAAGCACTCAGCACGGTGCAATGGGCATGAACAATAACTGTTATTACATCTGCTTGCTAGCGCGCACGAAGCACCGTAGCGGTGGCTCGCTAGCATGAACGTGGCTTTCAATCGATAGCACGCTCGCGTGCACATGGCACTATAACAATAGCGCGCTAGCAGTCTCATGGCAGGATAAGAGTTAAATAACGTAGGCATTGTAATAATTACTAAAGCCAATATCAGTCAACTATAATAACTATAATAAGTTATAATTAAAAGTTATATTTTGAGTTATATAGCGCCAATTTTGAATGATGAGCGCTTTACAATGATATTATTAGCCCGGTCATAGGAAACAATGCAAGCCAGCGCACATTGTGTGCACCATCTCAACTCAAAAAGGCAGTGGGAAAGGTTCGAACTCGGGATCCTATTATCGGAAAGCATGCGCTCTACCAATCTTGAAAAGCCACATGCACATGAATGTGCATATAGCACGAATTCCTGTATATACTTGTACAGGAAGTCGGACAGATGACTCCCTTGATCGACGTTCATGATCACAAATAAAATACTAATCATATACAAATAATGTCCCCATAGCCAGGCGCGGATCCAGGATTTCTTAGGGGGGGGGCCCACTTTTTTTTTTTGGTCCGAAAAAAAATCGTAACGACTCAACCAGCCGCTAAATAAGCGGGGGGGGGGGGGGGGGGGGGGGGGGGGGGGGGGGGGGGGGGGAAGAGGACACTTTTTTTTTTTTTGGTCTCGAAATTTGAAAATTTGACATTTTGTTCCGTTGGGGGGGGGGGGGGTGAGGTCACCTTTTTTAGGTCAGCCATTGGCATATTTTTTATTTTTTTTTTTTAAATTAAAAAAATAAATAAAATAAAAAATCACAGAAAAGGGGGGGGGGGTTGCTCCAAAATACACACATAAAAAAACGAAGGGGGGAGGGTCAACCCCCTAACCCCCTCCCCCCCTTCCGTACGTGCCTACTCGTCTGAAAATAGTTTTTCCCCTCCCGCGCGAAGCGCGGAAGCTTTTACGTTTCATTAAATCATTAGAGAACGAAGACGATTCGTTGTACCGTTCTCGACTCTTAATCCTCATCTGAATTAAGTTTTCCCCTCCTCCCTCCCGCGCGAAGCGCGGAAGCTTGTACGTTTCATTAAATCATTAGAGAAAGAAGACGATTCGTTTTACCGTTCTCGAAAATAATCCTTGTCTGAATACAGCTTTTACGTTTCATTAAATCATTAGAAAAAGAAGACGATTCGTTGTACAGTGTTTTACTCTTAATCCTCGTCTTAATTCATCCCCCTCTCCCGCGCAAAGCTCGGAAGCTTTTACGTTTCATTAAATCAATAGAGAAAGAAGACGATTCGTTGTACCGTTCTCGACTCTTAATCCTCATCTGAATTAAGTTTTCCCCTCCTCCCTCCCGCGCGAAGCGCGGAAGCTTGTACGTTTCATTAAATCATTAGAGTAAGAAGACGATTCGTTGTACAGTGTTTTACTCTTAATCCTCGTCTTAATTCATCCCCCTCTCCCGCGCAAAGCTCGGAAGCTTTTACGTTTCATTAAATCATTAGAGAAAGAAGACGATTCGTTGTACCGTCCTCGACTCTTAATCCTCATCTGAATTAAGTTTTCCCCTCCTCCCTCCCGCGCGAAGCGCGGAAGCTTGTACGTTTCATTAAATCATTAGAGTAAGAAGACGATTCGTTGTACAGTGTTTTACTCTTAATCCTCGTCTTAATTCATCCCCCTCTCCCGCGCAAAGCTCGGAAGCTTTTACGTTTCATTAAATCATTAGAGAAAGAAGACGATTCGTTGTACCGTCCTCGACTCTTAATCCTCATCTGAATTAAGTTTTCCCCTCCTCCCTCCCGCGCGAAGCGCGGAAGCTTGTACGTTTCATTAAATCATTAGAGAAAGAAGACGATTCGTTGTACCGTTCTCGAAAATAATCCTTGTCTGAATACAGCTTTTACGTTTCATTAAATCATTAGCGAAATAAGACGATTCGTTGTACCGTGATGACTTTTAATCCTTGTCTAAATTCAGTTTTCCCCTCCCACGCGTAGCGCGGAAGCTTTTACGTTTCATTAAATCATTAAAGAAAGAAGACGATTCGTTGTACCGTTCTCGACTCTTAATCCTTGTCTAAATTCAGTTTTCCCCCCGCTTCGACGTTTCATTAAATTTTTAGAGAATGAAGACGATTCGTTGTTCCGCTCTCGAAAATAATTTAGTTTCCCCCACCCGCGCGAAGCGCGGAAGCTTTTACTTTTCATTAAATCATTAGAGAAAGAGGAAGATTCGTCGTACCGTTCTCGACTCTTAATCCTTGTCTAAATTCAGTTTTCCCCCCGCTTCGACGTTTCATTAAATTTTTAGAGAATGAAGACGATTCGTTGTTCCGCTCTCGAAAATAATTTAGTTTCCCCCACCCGCGCGAAGCGCGGAAGCTTTTACTTTTCATTAAATCATTAGAGAAAGAGGAAGATTCGTCGTACCGTTCTCGACTCTTAATCCTTGTCTAAATCAATTCCCCCCCCCCCTTCCGCGCGAAGCGCGGAAGCTTCGACGTTTCATTAAATTATTATAGAAAGAAGACGATTCGTTGTACCGTTCCCGAAAATTATCCTCGTCAGAATTAAGTTCCCCCTGGCTACGCGCCTGCTGTCAGATGAACTATGTTGATACCTTGTCCGCCCCGGAAGCTCAGGGGTTTAAGGTTTTAATTTAGAGTCAGATGAGCATTATTTTGATACCTAATTGTTACAATGGCAGGTCACTAATTGGCTTGGGGTTCAGGGGGCGGATCCCCTGAATCTCAAGGGTTTTAGGCACTCAATTACGGTCAAATGAGTATCGAGGGGCCCGCCTAAGGGCTCTTGGTTGGGTCCAGGGGGCAGAGCCCCCAGAAGCTCAGGGGTTTTAGGCGTTTAATTACGGTCAGATGAGCATTTTTGATACCTTATTATTTGTGACACTAGCAGGACACTATTTGGCGTGGGGTCCAGGGGGCAGAGCCCACAGAAATCAGGGGTTTTAGGCATTAAATGACCGTCATATGAGCATCTAACGGCCCGCCTTAGGGCCCTAGGTGGAATCCAGGGGTCAGAGCCCTTAGGATTTTAGGCATTAATTTTAATCATGGTCAGATGAGCATATTTTGATACCCCATTATAATGTGACACTGGCAGTTAACTATTTTTTCTTTCTCGCTCTCTTTCTTTCTATTTCTCTTTAATATAATTTTTCAAAGAAAGTGTGGGGGAGGGGCTTGAGGATCCCGATCCCCGCCGCTCCGCGGGCCCTGATATGTAGGCATCTCAAAAAGCATTTTCTTGCCTGGCTGTAAATTTAGGAATTTGTCATTTTCCAACAAACGCATGAAGTGAGGAAAATTATCTCATTTCAGCATTATTTGTTAACCACCGTTATGGAATTATAAATAAACCACGTTTGAATTCTATTTCTCCAACCCCCCTCCCCTATCAGTATGCCAGTGCCCCCCCCCCCCCCCCCCCCCCCTCCGATCTACACCTTGTTGGCGGGAAAATTGCAACTGATATCCCTTACCTTTCTTCATTCCCTTTTTTTTCCTTTTCTCTCCTCTTTCACTTTCCCTTCCCTTCCTTATCTCTCTTTTAGGTTTGCTGGGGGGGGGGGGGGGGGAGGGGCACGGTCATTTTGGTCTCCAACCCGCTCCACACATTGTTGGCGGGATTAACCGCAACTGATCTCCTCTTCTTTCTCCCTTTTCTTTTTTTTCTTCCTCTTTTTGTTCCCTTTTAACTTTCCTCTTTTCCTTTTCCTTCCTTCTCTCTTTTTTTAGCGGGGACGGGAGGCTAGGGTCTTTTGCCCCCCCCCTCGATTCACAACTTGTTGGCGGAAAATTGCAACTGGTATCCCCCTTCTTTTCTTTTCTTCTTCCTATTTTGTCCTTCCCTTTATCTCCTCTTTATCTTTTTTCTTTCCCTTTCCTTCCTTCTCTTTTATTTTTTTTTATTGGGGGGGGGGGGGGAGGCAAGTCCTCCCCCCCCCCCCGATCTCCTTCTTCCCTCTTTTCTTTTCTTCTTCCTCTTCTTTTTTTCCCTTTCTCTCCTCTTTCCCTTCTTTTCCTTCTCTCTCTCCTTTTTTTTTTTTTTTTTTTTTTTTTGCGGGGGGGGGGGGGGGCCAAGGCACGCTCGGCCCCCCCCCTGGATCCGCGCCTGCCCATAGCCCTGTCTAATCGTGGTTACTACAGTGTCCTCTTGTTTCGGAGTTGCAAAGTGCTTAAATAACGTAGGCATTGTAATAATTACTAAAGACAATATCAGTTAAGTATAAGTTATGATTAATAGTTATATTTCGAGTTATATAGCGCCAATTTTGGATGATTAGCGCTTTACAATGATATTATTAGCCCGGTCATAGGAAACAATGCAAGCCAGCGCACATTGTGTGCACCATCTCAACTCCCTGGGGAGCAATCCTCCTAAGCGGCTCATGGGCATTGAGAAGATCTTGTACATGAGGGGTCTTACCTCCTACAGGGTATTCATTTATACACCCGAGTATAAAGTATCAATAATTGTGGATAAATTGCTTTGATGAAGGTCAAAAAGGCAGTGGGAAAGGTTCGAACTCGGGATCCTATTATCGGAAAGCATGCGCTCTACCAATCTTGAAAAGCCACATGCACATGAATGTGCATATAGCGCGAATTCCTGTATATACTTGTACAGGAAGTCGGACAGATGACCCCCTTGATCGACGTTCATGATCACAAATAAAATACTATTCATATATATACAAATAATGTCCCCATAGCCCTGTCTAATCGTGGTTACTACAGTGTCCTCTTGTTTCGGAGTTGCAAAGTGCTTAAATAACGTAGGCATTGTAATAATTACTAAAGCCAATATCAGTCAACTATAATAACTATAATAAGTTATAATTAAAAGTTATATTTTGAGTTATATAGCGCCAATTTTGAATGATGAGCGCTTTACAATGATATTATTAGCCCGGTCATAGGAAACAATGCAAGCCAGCGCACATTGTGTGCACCATCTCAACTCCCTGGGGAGCAATCCTCCTAAGCGGCTCATGGGCATTGAGAAGATCTTGTACATAAGGGGTCTTACCTCCTACAGGGTATTCATTTATACACCCGAGTATAAAGCATCAATAATTGTGGATAAATTGCTTTGATGAAGGTCAAAAAGGCAGTGGGAAAGGTTCGAACTCGGGATCCTATTATCGGAAAGCATGCGCTCTACCAATCTTGAAAAGCCACATGCACATGAATGTGCATATAGCGCGAATTCCTGTATATACTTGTACAGGAAGTCGGACAGATGACCCCCCTTGATCGACGTTCATGATAACAAATAAAATACTAATCATATATATACAAATAATGTCCCCATAGCCCTGTCTAATCGTGGTTACTACAGTGTCCTCTTGTTTCGGAGTTGCAAAGTGCTTAAATAACGTAGGCAGTGTAATAATTACTAAAGCCAATATCAGTCAACTATAATAACTATAATAAGTTATAATTAAAAGTTATATTTTGAGTTATATAGCGCCAATTTTGAATGATGAGCGCTTTACAATGATATTATTAGCCCGGTCATAGGAAACAATGCAAGCCAGCGCACATTGTGTGCACCATCTCAACTCCCTGGGGAGCAATCCTCCTAAGCGGCTCATGGGCATTGAGAAGATCTTGTACATAAGGGGTCTTACCTCCTACAGGGTATTCATTTATACACCCGAGTATAAAGCATCAATAATTGTGGATAAATTGCTTTGATGAAGGTCAAAAAGGCAGTGGGAAAGGTTCGAACTCGGGATCCTATTATCGGAAAGCATGCGCTCTACCAATCTTGAAAAGCCACATGCACATGAATGTGCATATAGCGCGAATTCCTGTATATACTTGTACAGGACGGTCGGACAGATGACCCCCTTGATCGACGTTCATGATCACAAATAAAATACTAATCATATATATACAAATAATGTCCCCATAGCCCTGTCTAATCGTGGTTACTACAGTGTCCTCTTGTTTCGGAGTTGCAAAGTGCTTAAATAACGTATGCATTGTAATAATTACTAAAGCCAATATCAGTTAACTATAATAACTATAATAAGTTATGATTAAAAGTTATATTTCGAGTTATATAGCGCCAATTTTGGATGATTAGCGCTTTACAATGATATTATTAACCCGTTCATAGGAAACAATGCAAGCCAGCGCACATTGTGTGCACCATCTCAACTCCCTGGGGAGCAATCCTCCTAAGCGGCTCATGGGCATTGAGAAGATCTTGTACATAAGGGGTCTTACCTCCTACAGGGTATTCATTTATACACCCGAGTATAAAGCATCAATAATTGTGGATAAATTGCTTTGATGAAGGTCAAAAAGGCAGTGGGAAAGGTTCGAACTCGGGATCCTATTATCGGAAAGCATGCGCTCTACCAATCTTGAAAAGCCACATGCACATGAATGTGCATATAGCGCGAATTCCTGTATATACTTGTACAGGAAGTCGGACAGATGACCCCCCTTGATCGACGTTCATGATAACAAATAAAATACTAATCATATATATACAAATAATGTCCCCATAGCCCTGTCTAATCGTGGTTACTACAGTGTCCTCTTGTTTCGGAGTTGCAAAGTGCTTAAATAACGTAGGCAGTGTAATAATTACTAAAGCCAATATCAGTCAACTATAATAACTATAATAAGTTATAATTAAAAGTTATATTTTGAGTTATATAGCGCCAATTTTGAATGATGAGCGCTTTACAATGATATTATTAGCCCGGTCATAGGAAACAATGCAAGCCAGCGCACATTGTGTGCACCATCTCAACTCCCTGGGGAGCAATCCTCCTAAGCGGCTCATGGGCATTGAGAAGATCTTGTACATGAGGGGTCTTACCTCCTACAGGGTATTCATTTATACACCCGAGTATAAAGCATCTATAATTGTGGATAAATTGCTTTGATGAAGGTCAAAAAGGCAGTGGGAAAGGTTCGAACTCGGGATCCTATTATCGGAAAACATGCGCTCTACCAATCTTGAAAAGCCAAATGCACATGAATGTGCATATAGCGCGAATTCCTGTATATACTTGTACAGGACGGTCGGACAGATGACCCCCTTGATCGACGTTCATGATCACAAATAAAATACTAATCATATATATACAAATAATGTCCCCATAGCCCTGTCTAATCGTGGTTACTACAGTGTCCTCTTGTTTCGGAGTTGCAAAGTGCTTAAATAACGTAGGCATTGTAATAATTACTAAAGCCAATATCAGTTAACTATAATAACTATAATAAGTTATGATTAAAAGTTATATTTCGAGTTATATAGCGCCAATTTTGGATGATTAGCGCTTTACAATGATATTATTAACCCGGTCATAGGAAACAATGCAAGCCAGCGCACATTGTGTGCACCATCTCAACTCCCTGGGGAGCAATCCTCCTAAGCGGCTCATGGGCATTGAGAAGATCTTGTACATGAGGGGTCTTACCTCCTACAGGGTATTCATTTATACACCCGAGTATAAAGCATCAATAATTGTGGATAAATTGCTTTGATGAAGGTCAAAAAGGCAGTGGGAAAGGTTCGAACTCGGGATCCTATTATCGGAAAGCATGCTCTCTACCAATCTTGAAAAGCCACATGCACATGAATGTGCATATAGCGCGAATTCCTGTATAATATACTCGTACAGGAAGTCGGACAGATGACCCCCCTTGATCGACGTTCATGATCACAAATAAAATACTAATCATATATATACAAATAATGTCCCCATAGCCCTGTCTAATCATGGTTACTACAGTGTCCTCTTGTTTTGGAGTTGCAAAGTGCTTAAATAACGTAGGCATTGTAATAATTACTAAAGCCAATATCAGTTAACTATAATAACTATAATAAGTTATGATTAAAAGTTATATTTCGAGTTATATAGCGCCAATTTTGAATGATGAGCGCTTTACAATGATATTATTAGCCCGGTCATAGGAAACAATGCAAGCCAGCGCACATTGTGTGCACCATCTCAACTCCCTGGGGAGCAATCCTCCTAAGCGGCTCATGGGCATTGAGAAGATCTTGTACATGAGGGGTCTTACCTCCTACAGGGTATTCATTTATACACCCGAGTATAAAGCATCTATAATTGTGGATAAATTGCTTTGATGAAGGTCAAAAAGGCAGTGGGAAAGGTTCGAACTCGGGATCCTATTATCGGAAAACATGCGCTCTACCAATCTTGAAAAGCCAAATGCACATGAATGTGCATATAGCGCGAATTCCTGTATATACTTGTACAGGACGGTCGGACAGATGACCCCCTTGATCGACGTTCATGATCACAAATAAAATACTAATCATATATATACAAATAATGTCCCCATAGCCCTGTCTAATCGTGGTTACTACAGTGTCCTCTTGTTTCGGAGTTGCAAAGTGCTTAAATAACGTAGGCATTGTAATAATTACTAAAGCCAATATCAGTTAACTATAATAACTATAATAAGTTATGATTAAAAGTTATATTTCGAGTTATATAGCGCCAATTTTGGATGATTAGCGCTTTACAATGATATTATTAACCCGGTCATAGGAAACAATGCAAGCCAGCGCACATTGTGTGCACCATCTCAACTCCCTGGGGAGCAATCCTCCTAAGCGGCTCATGGGCATTGAGAAGATCTTGTACATAAGGGGTCTTACCTCCTACAGGGTATTCATTTATACACCCGAGTATAAAGCATCAATAATTGTTGATAAATTGCTTTGATGAAGGTCAAAAAGGCAGTGGGAAAGGTTCGAACTCGGGATCCTATTATCGGAAAGCATGCGCTCTACCAATCTTGAAAAGCCACATGCACATGAATGTGCATATAGCGCGAATTCCTGTATATACTTGTACAGGAAGTCGGACAGATGACCCCCCTTGATTGACGTTCATGATAACAAATAAAATACTAATCATATATATACAAATAATGTCCCCATAGCCCTGTCTAATCGTGGTTACTACAGTGTCCTCTTGTTTCGGAGTTGCAAAGTGCTTAAATAACGTAGGCATTGTAATAATTACTAAAGCCAATATCAGTCAACTATAATAACTATAATAAGTTATAATTAAAAGTTATATTTTGAGTTATATAGCGCCAATTTTGAATGATGAGCGCTTTACAATGATATTATTAGCCCGGTCATAGGAAACAATGCAAGCCAGCGCACATTGTGTGCACCATCTCAACTCCCTGGGGAGCAATCCTCCTAAGCGGCTCATGGGCATTGAGAAGATCTTGTACATGAGGGGTCTTACCTCCTACAGGGTATTCATTTATACACCCGAGTATAAAGCATCTATAATTGTGGATAAATTGCTTTGATGAAGGTCAAAAAGGCAGTGGGAAAGGTTCGAACTCGGGATCCTATTATCGGAAAACATGCGCTCTACCAATCTTGAAAAGCCAAATGCACATGAATGTGCATATAGCGCGAATTCCTGTATATACTTGTACAGGACGGTCGGACAGATGACCCCCTTGATCGACGTTCATGATCACAAATAAAATACTAATCATATATATACAAATAATGTCCCCATAGCCCTGTCTAATCGTGGTTACTACAGTGTCCTCTTGTTTCGGAGTTGCAAAGTGCTTGAATAACGTAGGCATTGTAATAATTACTAAAGCCAATATCAGTTAACTATAATAACTATAATAAGTTATGATTAAAAGTTATATTTCGAGTTATATAGCGCCAATTTTGGATGATTAGCGCTTTACAATGATATTATTAACCCGGTCATAGGAAACAATGCAAGCCAGCGCACATTGTGTGCACCATCTCAACTCCCTGGGGAGCAATCCTCCTAAGCGGCTCATGGGCATTGAGAAGATCTTGTACATAAGGGGTCTTACCTCCTACAGGGTATTCATTTATACACCCGAGTATAAAGCATCAATAATTGTGGATAAATTGCTTTGATGAAGGTCAAAAAGGCAGTGGGAAAGGTTCGAACTCGGGATCCTATTATCGGAAAGCATGCGCTCTACCAATCTTGAAAAGCCACATGCACATGAATGTGCATATAGCGCGAATTCCTGTATATACTTGTACAGGAAGTCGGACAGATGACCCCCCTTGATTGACGTTCATGATAACAAATAAAATACTAATCATATATATACAAATAATGTCCCCATAGCCCTGTCTAATCGTGGTTACTACAGTGTCCTCTTGTTTCGGAGTTGCAAAGTGCTTAAATAACGTAGGCATTGTAATAATTACTAAAGCCAATATCAGTCAACTATAATAACTATAATAAGTTATAATTAAAAGTTATATTTTGAGTTATATAGCGCCAATTTTGAATGATGAGCGCTTTACAATGATATTATTAGCCCGGTCATAGGAAACAATGCAAGCCAGCGCACATTGTGTGCACCATCTCAACTCCCTGGGGAGCAATCCTCCTAAGCGGCTCATGGGCATTGAGAAGATCTTGTACATGAGGGGTCTTACCTCCTACAGGGTATTCATTTATACACCCGAGTATAAAGCATCTATAATTGTGGATAAATTGCTTTGATGAAGGTCAAAAAGGCAGTGGGAAAGGTTCGAACTCGGGATCCTATTATCGGAAAACATGCGCTCTACCAATCTTGAAAAGCCAAATGCACATGAATGTGCATATAGCGCGAATTCCTGTATATACTTGTACAGGACGGTCGGACAGATGACCCCCTTGATCGACGTTCATGATCACAAATAAAATACTAATCATATATATACAAATAATGTCCCCATAGCCCTGTCTAATCGTGGTTACTACAGTGTCCTCTTGTTTCGGAGTTGCAAAGTGCTTGAATAACGTAGGCATTGTAATAATTACTAAAGCCAATATCAGTTAACTATAATAACTATAATAAGTTATGATTAAAAGTTATATTTCGAGTTATATAGCGCCAATTTTGGATGATTAGCGCTTTACAATGATATTATTAACCCGGTCATAGGAAACAATGCAAGCCAGCGCACATTGTGTGCACCATCTCAACTCCCTGGGGAGCAATCCTCCTAAGCGGCTCATGGGCATTGAGAAGATCTTGTACATAAGGGGTCTTACCTCCTACAGGGTATTCATTTATACACCCGAGTATAAAGCATCAATAATTGTGGATAAATTGCTTTGATGAAGGTCAAAAAGGCAGTGGGAAAGGTTCGAACTCGGGATCCTATTATCGGAAAGCATGCGCTCTACCAATCTTGAAAAGCCACATGCACATGAATGTGCATATAGCGCGAATTCCTGTATATACTTGTACAGGAAGTCGGACAGATGACCCCCCTTGATCGACGTTCATGATAACAAATAAAATACTAATCATATATATACAAATAATGTCCCCATAGCCCTGTCTAATCGTGGTTACTACAGTGTCCTCTTGTTTCGGAGTTGCAAAGTGCTTAAATAACGTAGGCATTGTAATAATTACTAAAGCCAATATCAGTCAACTATAATAACTATAACAAGTTATAATTAAAAGTTATATTTTGAGTTATATAGCGCCAATTTTGAATGATGAGCGCTTTACAATGATATTATTAGCCCGGTCATAGGAAACAATGCAAGCCAGCGCACATTGTCTGCACCATCTCAACTCCCTGGGGAGCAATCCTCCTAAGCGGCTCATGGGCATTGAGAAGATCTTGTACATGAGGGGTCTTACCTCCTACAGGGTATTCATTTATACACCCGAGTATAAAGCATCTATAATTGTGGATAAATTGCTTTGATGAAGGTCAAAAAGGCAGTGGGAAAGGTTCGAACTCGGGATCCTATTATCGGAAAACATGCGCTCTACCAATCTTGAAAAGCCACATGCACATGAATGTGCATATAGCGCGAATTCCTGTATATACTTGTACAGGACGGTCGGACAGATGACCCCCTTGATCGACGTTCATGATCACAAATAAAATACTAATCATATATATATACAAATAATGTCCCCATAGCCCTGTCTAATCGTGGTTACTACAGTGTCCTCTTGTTTCGGAGTTGCAAAGTGCTTAAATAACGTAGGCATTGTAATAATTACTAAAGCCAATATCAGTCAACTATAATAACTATAACAAGTTATAATTAAAAGTTATATTTTGAGTTATATAGCGCCAATTTTGAATGATGAGCGCTTTACAATGATATTATTAGCCCGGTCATAGGAAACAATGCAAGCCAGCGCACATTGTCTGCACCATCTCAACTCCCTGGGGAGCAATCCTCCTAAGCGGCTCATGGGCATTGAGAAGATCTTGTACATGAGGGGTCTTACCTCCTACAGGGTATTCATTTATACACCCGAGTATAAAGCATCTATAATTGTGGATAAATTGCTTTGATGAAGGTCAAAAAGGCAGTGGGAAAGGTTCGAACTCGGGATCCTATTATCGGAAAACATGCGCTCTACCAATCTTGAAAAGCCACATGCACATGAATGTGCATATAGCGCGAATTCCTGTATATACTTGTACAGGACGGTCGGACAGATGACCCCCTTGATCGACGTTCATGATCACAAATAAAATACTAATCATATATATATACAAATAATGTCCCCATAGCCCTGTCTAATCGTGGTTACTACAGTGTCCTCTTGTTTCGGAGTTGCAAAGTGCTTAAATAACGTAGGCATTGTAATAATTACTAAAGCCAATATCAGTCAACTATAATAACTATAATAAGTTATAATTAAAAGTTATATTTTGAGTTATATAGCGCCAATTTTGAATGATGAGCGCTTTACAATGATATTATTAGCCCGGTCATAGGAAACAATGCAAGCCAGCGCACATTGTGTGCACCATCTCAACTCCCTGGGGAGCAATCCTCCTAAGCGGCTCATGGGCATTGAGAAGATCTTGTACATGAGGGGTCTTACCTCCTACAGGGTATTCATTTATACACCCGAGTATAAAGCATCTATAATTGTGGATAAATTGCTTTGATGAAGGTCAAAAAGGCTGTGGGAAAGGTTCGAACTCGGGATCCTATTATCGGAAAACATGCGCTCTACCATTCTTGAAAAGCCACATGCACATGAATGTGCATATAGCGCGAATTCCTGTATATACTTGTACAGGACGGTCGGACAGATGACCCCCTTGATCGACGTTCATGATCACAAATAAAATACTAATCATATATATACAAATAATGTCCCCATAGCCCTGTCTAATCGTGGTTACTACAGTGTCCTCTTGTTTCGGAGTTGCAAAGTGCTTAAATAACGTAGGCATTGTAATAATTACTAAAGCCAATATCAGTTAACTATAATAACTATAATAAGTTATGATTAAAAGTTATATTTCGAGTTATATAGCGCCAATTTTGGATGATTAGCGCTTTACAATGATATTATTAACCCGGTCATAGGAAACAATGCAAGCCAGCGCACATTGTGTGCACCATCTCAACTCCCTGGGGAGCAATCCTCCTAAGCGGCTCATGGGCATTGAGAAGATCTTGTACATGAGGGGTCTTACCTCCTACAGGGTATTCATTTATACACCCGAGTATAAGGCATCAATAATTGTGGATAAATTGCTTTGATGAAGGTCAAAAAGGCAGTGGGAAAGGTTCGAACTCGGGATCCTATTATCGGAAAGCATGCGCTCTACCAATCTTGAAAAGCCACATGCACATGAATGTGCATATAGCGCGAATTCCTGTATATACTCGTACAGGAAGTCGGACAGATGACCCCCCTTGATCGACGTTCATGATCACAAGTAAAATACTAATCATATATATACAAATAATGTCCCCATAGCCATGTCTAATCGTGGTTACTACAGTGTCCTCTTGTTTCGGAGTTGCAAAGTGCTTAAATAACGTAGGCATTGTAATAATTACTAAAGCCAATATCAGTTAACTATAATAAGTTTTGATTAAAAGTTATATTTCGAGTTATATAGCGCCAATTTTGGATGATTAGCGCTTTACAATGATATTATTAACCCGGTCATAGGAAACAATGCAAGCCAGCGCACATTGTGTGCACCATCTCAACTCCCTGGGGAGCAATCCTCCTAAGCGGCTCATGGGCATTGAGAAGATCTTGTACATGAGGGGTCTTACCTCCTACAGGGTATTCATTTATACACCCGAGTATAAAGCATCTATAATTGTGGATAAATTGCTTTGATTAAGGTCAAAAAGGCAGTGGGAAAGGTTCGAACTCGGGATCCTATTATCGGAAAGCATGCGCTCTACCAATCTTGAAAAGCCACATGCACATGAATGTGCATATAGCGCGAATTCCTGTATATACTTGTACAGGACGGTCGGACAGATGACCCCCTTGATCGACGTTCATGATCACAAACAAAATACTAATCATATATATACAAATAATGTCCCCATAGCCCTGTCTAATCGTGGTTACTACAGTGTCCTCTTGTTTCGGAGTTGCAAAGTGCTTAAATAACGTAGGCATTGTAATAATTACTAAAGCCAATATCAGTTAACTATAATAACTATAATAAGTTATGATTAAAAGTTATATTTCGAGTTATATAGCGCCAATTTTGGATGATTAGCGCTTTACAATGATATTATTAACCCGGTCATAGGAAACAATGCAAGCCAGCGCACATTGTGTGCACCATCTCAACTCCCTGGGGAGCAATCCTCCTAAGCGGCTCATGGGCATTGAGAAGATCTTGTACATGAGGGGTCTTACCTTTTACAGGGTATTCATTTATACACCCGAGTATAAGGCATCAATAATTGTGGATAAATTGCTTTGATGAAGGTCAAAAAGGCAGTGGGAAAGGTTCGAACTCGGGATCCTATTATCGGAAAGCATGCGCTCTACCAATCTTGAAAAGCCACATGCACATGAATGTGCATATAGCGCGAATTCCTGTATATACTTGTACAGGAAGTCGGACAGATGACCCCCCTTGATCGACGTTCATGATCACAAATAAAATACTAATCATATATATACAAATAATGTCCCCATAGCCCTGTCTAATCGTGGTTACTACAGTGTCCTCTTGTTTCGGAGTTGCAAAGTGCTTAAATAACGTAGGCATTGTAATAATTACTAAAGCCAATATCAGTTAACTATAATAACTATAATAAGTTATGATTAAAAGTTATATTTCGAGTTATATAGCGCCAATTTTGAATGATTAGCGCTTAACAATGATATTATTAGCCCGGTCATAGGAAACAATGCAAGCCAGCGCACATTGTGTGCACCATCTCAACTCCCTGGGGAAGTCGGACAGATGACCCCCTTGATCGACGTTCATGATCACAAATAAAATACTATTCATATATATACAAATAATGTCCCCATAGCCCTGTCTAATCGTGGTTACTACAGTGTCCTCTTGTTTCGGAGTTGCAAAGTGCTTAAATAACGTAGGCATTGTAATAATTACTAAAGCCAATATTAGTTAACTATAATAACTATAATAAGTTATAATTAAAAGTTATATTTTGAGTTATATAGCGCCAATTTTGAATGATGAGCGCTTTACAATGATATTATTAGCCCGGTCATAGGAAACAATGCAAGCCAGCGCACATTGTGTGCACCATCTCAACTCCCTGGGGAGCAATCCTCCTAAGCGGCTCATGGGCATTGAGAAGATCTTGTACATGAGGGGTCTTACCTTCTACAGGGTATTCATTTATACATCCGAGTATAAAGCATCAATAATTGTGGATAAATTGCCTTGATGAAGGTCAAAAAGGCAGTGGGAAAGGTTCGAACTCGGGATCCTATTATCGGAAAGCATGCGCTCTACCAATCTTGAAAAGCCACATGCACATGAATGTGCATATAGCGCGAATTCCTGTATATACTTGTACAGGAAGTCGGACAGATGACTCCCTTGATCGACGTTCATGATCACAAATAAAATACTAATCATATATATACAAATAATGTCCCCATAGCCCTGTCTAATCGTGGTTACTACAGTGTCCTCTTGTTTCGGAGTTGCAAAGTGCTTAAATAACGTAGGCATTGTAATAATTACTAAAGCCAATATCAGTTAACTATAATAACTATAATAAGTTATGATTAAAAGTTATATTTCGAGTTATATAGCGCCAATTTTGAATGATTAGCGCTTAACAATGATATTATTAGCCCGGTCATAGGAAACAATGCAAGCCAGCGCACATTGTGTGCACCATCTCAACTCCCTGGGGAGCAATCCTCCTAAGCGGCTCATGGGCATTGAGAAGATCTTGTACATGAGGGGTCTTACCTCCTACAGGGTATTCATTTATACACCCGAGTATAAAGTATCAATAATTGTGGATAAATTGCTTTGATGAAGGTCAAAAAGGCAGTGGGAAAGGTTCGAACTCGGGATCCTATTATCGGAAAGCATGCGCTCTACCAATCTTGAAAAGCCACATGCACATGAATGTGCATATAGCGCGAATTCCTGTATATACTTGTACAGGAAGTCGGACAGATGACCCCCTTGATCGACGTTCATGATCACAAATAAAATACTATTCATATATATACAAATAATGTCCCCATAGCCCTGTCTAATCGTGGTTACTACAGTGTCCTCTTGTTTCGGAGTTGCAAAGTGCTTAAATAACGTAGGCATTGTAATAATTACTAAAGCCAATATTAGTTAACTATAATAACTATAATAAGTTATAATTAAAAGTTATATTTTGAGTTATATAGCGCCAATTTTGAATGATGAGCGCTTTACAATGATATTATTAGCCCGGTCATAGGAAACAATGCAAGCCAGCGCACATTGTGTGCACCATCTCAACTCCCTGGGGAGCAATCCTCCTAAGCGGCTCATGGGCATTGAGAAGATCTTGTACATGAGGGGTCTTACCTTCTACAGGGTATTCATTTATACATCCGAGTATAAAGCATCAATAATTGTGGATAAATTGCCTTGATGAAGGTCAAAAAGGCAGTGGGAAAGGTTCGAACTCGGGATCCTATTATCGGAAAGCATGCGCTCTACCAATCTTGAAAAGCCACATGCACATGAATGTGCATATAGCGCGAATTCCTGTATATACTTGTACAGGAAGTCGGACAGATGACTCCCTTGATCGACGTTCATGATCACAAATAAAATACTAATCATATATATACAAATAATGTCCCCATAGCCCTGTCTAATCGTGGTTACTACAGTGTCCTCTTGTTTCGGAGTTGCAAAGTGCTTAAATAACGTAGGCATTGTAATAATTACTAAAGACAATATCAGTTAAGTATAAGTTATGATTAATAGTTATATTTCGAGTTATATAGCGCCAATTTTGGATGATTAGCGCTTTACAATGATATTATTAGCCCGGTCATAGGAAACAATGCAAGCCAGCGCACATTGTGTGCACCATCTCAACTCCCTGGGGAGCAATCCTCCTAAGCGGCTCATGGGCATGGAGAAGATCTTGTACATGAGGGGTCTTACCTCCTACAGGGTATTCATTTATACACCCGAGTATAAAGCATCAATAATTGTGGATAAATTGCTTTGATGAAGGTCAAAAAGGCAGTGGGAAAGGTTCGAACTCGGGATCCTATTATCGGAAAGCATGCGCTCTACCAATCTTGAAAAGCCACATGCACATGAATGTGCATATAGCGCGAATTCCTGTATATACTTGTACAGGAAGTCGGACAGATGACCCCCTTGATCGACGTTCATGATCACAAATAAAATACTATTCATATATAAACAAATAATGTCCCCATAGCCCTGTCTAATCGTGGTTACTACAGTGTCCTCTTGTTTCGGAGTTGCAAAGTGCTTAAATAACGTAGGCATTGTAATAATTACTAAAGCCAATATTAGTTAACTATAATAACTATAATAAGTTATAATTAAAAGTTATATTTTGAGTTATATAGCGCCAATTTTGAATGATGAGCGCTTTACAATGATATTATTAGCCCGGTCATAGGAAACAATGCAAGCCAGCGCACATTGTGTGCACCATCTCAACTCCCTGGGGAGCAATCCTCCTAAGCGGCTCATGGGCATTGAGAAGATCTTGTACATGAGGGGTCTTACCTCCTACAGGGTATTCATTTATACACCCGAGTATAAAGCATCAATAATTGTGGATAAATTGCTTTGATGAAGGTCAAAAAGACAGTGGGAAAGGTTCGAACTCGGGATCCTATTATCGGAAAGCATGCGCTCTACCAATCTTGAAAAGCCACATGCACATGAATGTGCATATAGCGCGAATTCCTGTATATACTTGTACAGGAAGTCGGACAGATGACCCCCTTGATCGACGTTCATGATCACAAATAAAATACTAATCATATATATACAAATAATGTCCCCATAGCCCTGTCTAATCGTGGTTACTACAGTGTCCTCTTGTTTCGGAGTTGCAAAGTGCTTAAATAACGTAGGCATTGTAATAATTACTAAAGCCAATATCAGTTAACTATAATAACTATAATAAGTTATGATTAAAAGTTATATTTCGAGTTATATAGCGCCAATTTTGAATGATTAGCGCTTAACAATGATATTATTAGCCCGGTCATAGGAAACAATGCAAGCCAGCGCACATTGTGTGCACCATCTCAACTCCCTGGGGAGCAATCCTCCTAAGCGGCTCATGGGCATTGAGAAGATCTTGTACATGAGGGGTCTTACCTCCTACAGGGTATTCATTTATACACCCGAGTATAAAGCATCTATAATTGTGGATAAATTGCTTTGATGAAGGTCAAAAAGGCAGTGGGAAAGGTTCGAACTCGGGATCCTATTATCGGAAAGCATGCGCTCTACCAATCTTGAAAAGCCACATGCACATGAATGTGCATATAGCGCGAATTCCTGTATATACTTGTACAGGAAGTCGGACAGATGACCCCCTTGATCGACGTTCATGATCACAAATAAAATACTAATCATTATATATACAAATAATGTCCCCATAGCCCTGTCTAATCGTGGTTACTACAGTGTCCTCTTGTTTCGGAGTTGCAAAGTGCTTAAATAACGTAGGCATTGTAATAATTACTAAAGACAATATCAGTTAAGTATAAGTTATGATTAATAGTTATATTTCGAGTTATATAGCGCCAATTTTGGATGATTAGCGCTTTACAATGATATTATTAGCCCGGTCATAGGAAACAATGCAAGCCAGCGCACATTGTGTGCACCATCTCAACTCCCTGGGGAGCAATCCTCCTAAGCGGCTCATGGGCATTGAGAAGATCTTGTACATGAGGGGTCTTACCTCCTACAGGGTATTCATTTATACACCCGAGTATAAAGTATCAATAATTGTGGATAAATTGCTTTGATGAAGGTCAAAAAGGCAGTGGGAAAGGTTCGAACTCGGGATCCTATTATCGGAAAGCATGCGATCTACCAATCTTGAAAAGCCACATGCACATGAATGTGCATATAGCGCGAATTCCTGTATATACTTGTACAGGAAGTCGGACAGATGACCCCCTTGATCGACGTTCATGATCACAAATAAAATACTATTCATATATATACAAATAATGTCCCCATAGCCCTGTCTAATCGTGGTTACTACAGTGTCCTCTTGTTTCGGAGTTGCAAAGTGCTTAAATAACGTAGGCATTGTAATAATTACTAAAGCCAATATTAGTTAACTATAATAACTATAATAAGTTATAATTAAAAGTTATATTTTGAGTTATATAGCGCCAATTTTGAATGATGAGCGCTTTACAATGATATTATTAGCCCGGTCATAGGAAACAATGCAAGCCAGCGCACAATTGTGTGCACCATCTCAACTCCCTGGGGAGCAATCCTCCTAAGCGGCTCATGGGCATTGAGAAGATCTTGTACACGAGGGGTCTTACCTCCTACAGGGTATTCATTTATACACCCGAGTATAAAGCATCTATAATTGTGGATAAATTGCTTTGATGAAGGTCAAAAAGGCAGTGGGAAAGGTTCGAACTCGGGATCCTATTATCGGAAAGCATGCGCTCTACCAATCTTGAAAAGCCACATGCACATGAATGTGCATATAGCGCGAATTCCTGTATATACTTGTACAGGACGGTCGGACAGATGACCCCCTTGATCGACGTTCATGATCACAAATAAAATACTAATCATATATATACAAATAATGTCCCCATAGCCCTGTCTAATCGTGGTTACTACAGTGTCCTCTTGTTTCGGAGTTGCAAAGTGCTTAAATAACGTAGGCATTGTAATAATTACTAAAGACAATATCAGTTAAGTATAAGTTATGATTAATAGTTATATTTCGAGTTATATAGCGCCAATTTTGGATGATTAGCGCTTTACAATGATATTATTAGCCCGGTCATAGGAAACAATGCAAGCCAGCGCACATTGTGTGCACCATCTCAACTCCCTGGGGAGCAATCCTCCTAAGCGGCTCATGGGCATTGAGAAGATCTTGTACATGAGGGGTCTTACCTCCTACAGGGTATTCATTTATACACCCGAGTATAAAGTATCAATAATTGTGGATAAATTGCTTTGATGAAGGTCAAAAAGGCAGTGGGAAAGGTTCGAACTCGGGATCCTATTATCGGAAAGCATGCGCTCTACCAATCTTGAAAAGCCACATGCACATGAATGTGCATATAGCGCGAATTCCTGTATATACTTGTACAGGACGGTCGGACAGATGACCCCCTTGATCGACGTTCATGATCACAAATAAAATACTAATCATATATATACAAATAATGTCCCCATAGCCCTGTCTAATCGTGGTTACTACAGTGTCCTCTTGTTTCGGAGTTGCAAAGTGCTTAAATAACGTAGGCATTGTAATAATTACTAAAGACAATATCAGTTAAGTATAAGTTATGATTAATAGTTATATTTCGAGTTATATAGCGCCAATTTTGGATGATTAGCGCTTTACAATGATATTATTAGCCCGGTCATAGGAAACAATGCAAGCCAGCGCACATTGTGTGCACCATCTCAACTCCCTGGGGAGCAATCCTCCTAAGCGGCTCATGGGCATTGAGAAGATCTTGTACATGAGGGGTCTTACCTCCTACAGGGTATTCATTTATACACCCGAGTATAAAGTATCAATAATTGTGGATAAATTGCTTTGATGAAGGTCAAAAAGGCAGTGGGAAAGGTTCGAACTCGGGATCCTATTATCGGAAAGCATGCGCTCTACCAATCTTGAAAAGCCACATGCACATGAATGTGCATATAGCGCGAATTCCTGTATATACTTGTACAGGAAGTCGGACAGATGACCCCCTTGATCGACGTTCATGATCACAAATAAAATACTATTCATATATATACAAATAATGTCCCCATAGCCCTGTCTAATCGTGGTTACTACAGTGTCCTCTTGTTTCGGAGTTGCAAAGTGCTTAAATAACGTAGGCATTGTAATAATTACTAAAGCCAATATTAGTTAACTATAATAACTATAATAAGTTATAATTAAAAGTTATATTTTGAGTTATATAGCGCCAATTTTGAATGATGAGCGCTTTACAATGATATTATTAGCCCGGTCATAGGAAACAATGCAAGCCAGCGCACATTGTGTGCACCATCTCAACTCCCTGGGGAGCAATCCTCCTAAGCGGCTCATGGGCATTGAGAAGATCTTGTACATGAGGGGTCTTACCTCCTACAGGGTATTCATTTATACACCCGAGTATAAAGTATCAATAATTGTGGATAAATTGCTTTGATGAAGGTCAAAAAGGCAGTGGGAAAGGTTCGAACTCGGGATCCTATTATCGGAAAGCATGCGCTCTACCAATCTTGAAAAGCCACATGCACATGAATGTGCATATAGCGCGAATTCCTGTATATACTTGTACAGGAAGTCGGACAGATGACCCCCTTGATCGACGTTCATGATCACAAATAAAATACTAATCATATATATACAAATAATGTCCCCATAGCCCTGTCTAATCGTGGTTACTACAATGTCCTCTTGTTTCGGAGTTGCAAAGTGCTTAAATAACGTAGGCATTGTAATAATTACTAAAGACAATATCAGTTAAGTATAAGTTATGATTAATAGTTATATTTCGAGTTATATAGCGCCAATTTTGGATGATTAGCGCTTTACAATGATATTATTAGCCCGGTCATAGGAAACAATGCAAGCCAGCGCACATTGTGTGCACCATCTCAACTCCCTGGGGAGCAATCCTCCTAAGCGGCTCATGGGCATTGAGAAGATCTTGTACATGAGGGGTCTTACCTCCTACAGGGTATTCATTTATACACCCGAGTATAAAGTATCAATAATTGTGGATAAATTGCTTTGATGAAGGTCAAAAAGGAAGTGGGAAAGGTTCGAACTCGGGATCCTATTATCGGAAAGCATGCGCTCTACCAATCTTGAAAAGCCACATGCACATGAATGTGCATATAGCGCGAATTCCTGTATATACTTGTACAGGAAGTCGGACAGATGACCCCCTTGATCGACGTTCATGATCACAAATAAAATACTATTCATATATATACAAATAATGTCCCCATAGCCCTGTCTAATCGTGGTTACTACAGTGTCCTCTTGTTTCGGAGTTGCAAAGTGCTTAAATAACGTAGGCATTGTAATAATTACTAAAGCCAATATTAGTTAACTATAATAACTATAATAAGTTATAATTAAAAGTTATATTTTGAGTTATATAGCGCCAATTTTGAATGATGAGCGCTTTACAATGATATTATTAGCCCGGTCATAGGAAACAATGCAAGCCAGCGCACATTGTGTGCACCATCTCAACTCCCTGGGGAGCAATCCTCCTAAGCGGCTCATGGGCATTGAGAAGATCTTGTACATGAGGGGTCTTACCTCCTACAGGGTATTCATTTATACACCCGAGTATAAAGTATCAATAATTGTGGATAAATTGCTTTGATGAAGGTCAAAAAGGCAGTGGGAAAGGTTCGAACTCGGGATCCTATTATCGGAAAGCATGCGCTCTACCAATCTTGAAAAGCCACATGCACATGAATGTGCATATAGCGCGAATTCCTGTATATACTTGTACAGGAAGTCGGACAGATGACCCCCTTGATCGACGTTCATGATCACAAATAAAATACTATTCACAAATAATGTCCCCATAGCCCTGTCTAATCGTGGTTACTACAGTGTCCTCTTGTTTCGGAGTTGCAAAGTGCTTAAATAACGTAGGCATTGTAATAATTACTAAAGCCAATATCAGTTAACTATAATAACTATAATAAGTTATGATTAAAAGTTATATTTCGAGTTATATAGCGCCAATTTTGAATGATTAGCGCTTAACAATGATATTATTAGCCCGGTCATAGGAAACAATGCAAGCCAGCGCACATTGTGTGCACCATCTCAACTCCCTGGGGAGCAATCCTCCTAAGCGGCTCATGGGCATTGAGAAGATCTTGTACACGAGGGGTCTTACCTCCTACAGGGTATTCATTTATACACCCGAGTATAAAGCATCTATAATTGTGGATAAATTGCTTTGATGAAGGTCAAAAAGGCAGTGGGAAAGGTTCGAACTCGGGATCCTATTATCGGAAAGCATGCGCTCTACCAATCTTGAAAAGCCACATGCACATGAATGTGCATATAGCGCGAATTCCTGTATATACTTGTACAGGAAGTCGGACAGATGACCCCCTTGATCGACGTTCATGATCACAAATAAAATACTAATCATTATATATACAAATAATGTCCCCATAGCCCTGTCTACTCGTGGTTACTACAGTGTCCTCTTGTTTCGGAGTTGCAAAGTGCTTAAATAACGTAGGCATTGTAATAATTACTAAAGACAATATCAGTTAAGTATAAGTTATGATTAATAGTTATATTTCGAGTTATATAGCGCCAATTTTGGATGATCAGCGCTTTACAATGATATTATTAGCCCGGTCATAGGAAACAATGCAAGCCAGCGCACATTGTGTGCACCATCTCAACTCCCTGGGGAGCAATCCTCCTAAGCGGCTCATGGGCATTGAGAAGATCTTGTACATGAGGGGTCTTACCTCCTACAGGGTATTCATTTATACACCCGAGTATAAAGTATCAATAATTGTGGATAAATTGCTTTGATGAAGGTCAAAAAGGCAGTGGGAAAGGTTCGAACTCGGGATCCTATTATCGGAAAGCATGCGCTCTACCAATCTTGAAAAGCCACATGCACATGAATGTGCATATAGCGCGAATTCCTGTATATACTTGTACAGGAAGTCGGACAGATGACCCCCTTGATCGACGTTCATGATCACAAATAAAATACTATTCATATATATACAAATAATGTCCCCATAGCCCTGTCTAATCGTGGTTACTACAGTGTCCTCTTGTTTCGGAGTTGCAAAGTGCTTAAATAACGTAGGCATTGTAATAATTACTAAAGCCAATATTAGTTAACTATAATAACTATAATAAGTTATAATTAAAAGTTATATTTTGAGTTATATAGCGCCAATTTTGAATGATGAGCGCTTTACAATGATATTATTAGCCCGGTCATAGGAAACAATGCAAGCCAGCGCACATTGTGTGCACCATCTCAACTCCCTGGGGAGCAATCCTCCTAAGCGGCTCATGGGCATTGAGAAGATCTTGTACACGATGGGTCTTACCTCCTACAGGGTATTCATTTATACACCCGAGTATAAAGCATCTATAATTGTGGATAAATTGCTTTGATGAAGGTCAAAAAGGCAGTGGGAAAGGTTCGAACTCGGGATCCTATTATCGGAAAGCATGCGCTCTACCAATCTTGAAAAGCCACATGCACATGAATGTGCATATAGCGCGAATTCCTGTATATACTTGTACAGGACGGTCGGACAGATGACCCCCTTGATCGACGTTCATGATCACAAATAAAATACTAATCATATATATACAAATAATGTCCCCATAGCCCTGTCTAATCGTGGTTACTACAGTGTCCTCTTGTTTCGGAGTTGCAAAGTGCTTAAATAACGTAGGCATTGTAATAATTACTAAAGACAATATCAGTTAAGTATAAGTTATGATTAATAGTTATATTTCGAGTTATATAGCGCCAATTTTGGATGATTAGCGCTTTACAATGATATTATTAGCCCGGTCATAGGAAACAATGCAAGCCAGCGCACATTGTGTGCACCATCTCAACTCCCTGGGGAGCAATCCTCCTAAGCGGCTCATGGGCATTGAGAAGATCTTGTACATGAGGGGTCTTACCTCCTACAGGGTATTCATTTATACACCCGAGTATAAAGTATCAATAATTGTGGATAAATTGCTTTGATGAAGGTCAAAAAGGCAGTGGGAAAGGTTCGAACTCGGGATCCTATTATCGGAAAGCATGCGCTCTACCAATCTTGAAAAGCCACATGCACATGAATGTGCATATAGCGCGAATTCCTGTATATACTTGTACAGGAAGTCGGACAGATGACCCCCTTGATCGACGTTCATGATCACAAATAAAATACTATTCATATATATACAAATAATGTCCCCATAGCCCTGTCTAATCGTGGTTACTACAGTGTCCTCTTGTTTCGGAGTTGCAAAGTGCTTAAATAACGTAGGCATTGTAATAATTACTAAAGCCAATATTAGTTAACTATAATAACTATAATAAGTTATAATTAAAAGTTATATTTTGAGTTATATAGCGCCAATTTTGAATGATGAGCGCTTTACAATGATATTATTAGCCCGGTCATAGGAAACAATGCAAGCCAGCGCACATTGTGTGCACCATCTCAACTCCCTGGGGAGCAATCCTCCTAAGCGGCTCATGGGCATTGAGAAGATCTTGTACATGAGGGGTCTTACCTCCTACAGGGTATTCATTTATACACCCGAGTATAAAGTATCAATAATTGTGGATAAATTGCTTTGATGAAGGTCAAAAAGGCAGTGGGAAAGGTTCGAACTCGGGATCCTATTATCGGAAAGCATGCGCTCTACCAATCTTGAAAAGCCACATGCACATGAATGTGCATATAGCGCGAATTCCTGTATATACTTGTACAGGAAGTCGGACAGATGACCCCCTTGATCGACGTTCATGATCACAAATAAAATACTAATCATATATATACAAATAATGTCCCCATAGCCCTGTCTAATAGTGGTTACTGCAGTGTCCTCTTGTTTCGGAGTTGCAAAGTACTTAAATAACGTAGGCATTGTAATAATTACTAAAGCCAATATTAGTTAACTATAATAACTATAATAAGTTATAATTAAAAGTTATATTTCGAGTTATATAGCGCCAATTTTGAATGATGAGCGCTTTACAATGATATTATTAGCCCGGTCATAGGAAACAATGCAAGCCAGCGCACATTGTGTGCACCATCTCAACTCCCTGGGAGCAATCCTCCTAAGCGGCTCATGGGCATTGAGAAGATCTTGTACATGAGGGGTCTTACCTCCTACAGGGTATTCATTTATACACCCGAGTATAAAGCATCAATAATTGTGGATAAATTGCTTTGATGAAGGTCAAAAAGGCAGTGGGAAAGGTTCGAACTCGGGATCCTATTATCGGAAAGCATGCGCTCTACCAATCTTGAAAAGCCACATGCACATGAATGTGCATATAGCGCGAATTTCTGTATATACTTGTACAGGACGGTCGGACAGATGACCCCCTTGATCGACGTTCATGATCACAAATAAAATACTAATCATATATATACAAATAATGTCCCCATAGCCCTGTCTAATAGTGGTTACTACAGTGTCCTCTTGTTTCGGAGTTGCAAAGTACTTAAATAACGTAGGCATTGTAATAATTACTAAAGCCAGTATTAGTTAACTATAATAACTATATAATAACTTATAATTAAAAGTTATATTTCGAGTTATATACCGCCAATTTTGAATGATGAGCGCTTTACAATGATATTATTAGCCCGGTCATAGGAAACAATGCAAGCCAGCGCACATTGTGTGCACCATCTCAACTCCCTGGGGAGCAATCCTCCTAAGCGGCTCATGGGCATTGAGAAGATCTTGTACATGAGGGGTCTTACCTCCTACATGGTATTCATTTATACACCCGAGTATAAAGCATCAATAATTGTGGATAAATTGCTTTGATGAAGGTCAAAAAGGCAGTGGGAAAGGTTCGAACTCGGGATCCTATTATCGGAAAGCATGCGCTCTACCAATCTTGAAAAGCCACATGCACATGAATGTGCATATAGCGCGAATTCCTGTATATACTTGTACAGGAAGTCGGACAGATGACCCCCTTGATCGACGTTCATGATCACAAATAAAATACTAATCATATATATACATGTCCCCATAGCCCTGTCTAATCGTGGTTACTACAGTGTCCTCTTGTTTCGGAGTTGCAAAGTGCTTAAATAACGTAGGCATTGTAATAATTACTAAAGCCAATATCAGTTAACTATAATAACTATAATAAGTTATGATTAAAAGTTATATTTCGAGTTATATAGCGCCAATTTTGAATGATTAGCGCTTAACAATGATATTATTAGCCCGGTCATAGGAAACAATGCAAGCCAGCGCACATTGTGTGCACCATCTCAACTCCCTGGGGAGCAATCCTCCTAAGCGGCTCATGGGCATTGAGAAGATCTTGTACATGAGGGGTCTTACCTTTTACAGGGTATTCATTTATACACCCGAGTATAAAGCATCAATAATTGTGGATAAATTGCCTTGATGAAGGTCAAAAAGGCAGTGGGAAAGGTTCGAACTCGGGATCCTATTATCGGAAAGCATGCGCTCTACCAATCTTGAAAAGCCACATGCACATGAATGTGCATAATTTATAGCGCGAATTCCTGTATATACTTGTACAGGAAGTCGGACAGATGACCCCCTTGATCGACGTTCATGATCACAAATAAAATACTAATCATATATAAATAATGTCCCCATAGCCCTGTCTAATAGTGGTTACTACAGTGTCCTCTTGTTTCGGAGTTGCAAAGTACTTAAATAACGTATATAGGCATTGTAATAATTACTAAAGCCAGTATTAGTTAACTATAATAACTATAATAACTTATAATTAAAAGTTATATTTCGAGTTATATAGCGCCAATTTTGAATGATGAGCGCTTTACAATGATATTATTAGCCCGGTCATAGGAAACAATGCAAGCCAGCGCACATTGTGTGCACCATCTCAACTCCCTGGGGAGCAATCCTCCTAAGCGGCTCATGGGCATTGAGAAGATCTTGTACATGAGGGGTCTTACCTCTTACAGGGTATTCAAGGTTCAAGGTTCAAGGTTCATTTTATTTCTTTCTTTCACAACATTTTTACATATAATAATAGAACAAAAAACAGCATAAGAAAAAAAACAATTTAAGTGCAATTTTAAGTCGATATATAATCCAAATGAAAGAAAGTGGAGACCTTAGAAAAGCTGGGCTTGTAAGAGCAAGGTCCCCATATAACATAATCCATTAATGTTTCACTTTTTAAAAAAATTTCAAAGTTATCAAAAACTACAAATGATTAAATATGGGGGAAATATTTACAAAAGGGATAGCTTGAAATGTGAAAAGGAGAGGATGAAAATATATACAAAGGGATCAAGAGGAAAAAAGCAAACTGGAACGAGAAAAACAACAAAACAGAGAAAAAAACAGAGAAAGAAGAAATTATATGTATATAGGGGAAAATGGTATTGGGTGTAAAGAAAAGAAAAAATAGAAGAGAGGAGGGGGGGGGGGGGGGGGTGAGAGAATGTGAAATGCTGACATTTATATTGAATAATCAAACATAACAAAAACAAAAAGATAATGCACGTTATCAATAACAATTGATAAATTATTTCCTAATATCATTTCTGGTGATATAATTTTTACGTTAATTGTCGACATAGTTACTCAATAAATGTAATTTCAATTTGCGTTTAAAACCAAAGACACTGACAGATCTAGTTACATTGATAGGGAGTGAGTTCCAAAACTTGGGACCAGTACAAGCCAGCGTCTTCAGAGCAAAAGCAGTTCTTACACGTGGAATATGAAGTGCAGTTGCCTGCCTTGTATTATAGCTATGAATTTGATTGTTCTTTCGAAATATTTGTATTAACACATTTGGGAGAGTACCATTTTCAAAACCATACATAATTGCGCCTAACTGTATAAAGTAAATGTCTTCAACCTTCAATAGCTTATTACTGTAGAACAAAACATTAGTATGAGCACGATAGCTCGCATTAAAAACAACTCTAACCACCCTCTTTTGGGCAACACAAATCTTATCTAATTGTGTTTTCAATGACTTCCCCCATGCCAGCACTCCATAATTGAGATAAGGCAAAATTAAAGTAGAATACAAAATAAGCAAAATTTCTTGTGGGACAAAAGAACTTAATTTATAAACTACACCAGTATTTCTAGACACGACTTTACAAATATTAGTACAATGAGATGCCCAAGACAGCTTCTCATCAATATGTAGCCCAAGAAACTTGGTGGAAGTTACTCTCACAACATTAACATCATCAAAAAAAACATTTCCAGGTACATCCTTTAGGGAGTTACTAAAAAACATATAGTTTGTCTTTTGAAGATTCAAGGACAACTTATTTGCATGAATCCACAAAATAACTTTTTTTAATTCAATATTAACTGTATCTAATAAAACTTCAGGGTTTTTATGAGAAAAAAATACACTTGAATCATCTGCAAAAAATATGAAAGATAGTATATCAGATGAAAGATAAAAATCATTAATATATAATATAAAAAGAAGGGGGCCAAGAAGGGACCCCTGAGGGACCCCACAAGATATAGTTTGATGACTTGAGTCAGTTCCATTTAATGATACATATTGTTTTCTGCCTGTTAAATAGCTCCTGAACCAGCTAAGAGCGATGCCCCTCACTCCATAATATGACAATTTACTTATTAAAATTTCATGATCAACCGTATCAAACGCCTTAGAGAAATCCAAAAATATACCAATTGTATGAAGGTGATCATCTAGTGCTTGAGCAATTTTATCAACAAAGTGTAAAATTGCATGTATAGTGGTGTGCTTTTCACGAAAGCCAAATTGGAATTTTGAAAATATTTCAGTCTTTTTTAAAAATATCACTGTTCTATCATATATAAGTTTTTCTAAAAGCTTTGAAAAGGATGTCAATAATGAAATGGGTCTATAATTACTTAATGTTTGAGGATCACCCTTTTTAAATATTGGCACTACCTTAGCAATTTTCATTTGTCCTGGTACAATACCAGATAAGAAAGACAAATTATAAATATGAACAAGTGGTATCACAATTCCATGTATAATATCCTTAATTAATTCATTTTTTATGCCATCAAAGCCAGGACTCTTATTACTTTTAAGCGAACTCACAAGTTTAAACAATTCTATTTCATTTGTGGGCATTAAAAATAGGCTATCTATATTGGGTTCTTGCATAAACTCAATAAAACTTTTCTGACATCTAGGAATAGAGTCCTGAAGTTTCAGCCCGACATTACAAAAATAATCATTAAAATTGTCCACAATAATTTGTCTATCTTCTACGGAACAACCATTCACATTTATACATTTGATATTTGTAGTTTTTACTGATGGCTTAAAAAAACTTCTAATTACTTTCCATGTATTCTTAATATTATTAAATGTCATTTGAAATTGAGCAGAGTAATATTTTTTCTTAGCAACACGCAATACAGAAGTATTCATACACCCGAGTAAAAAGCATCTATAATTGTGGATAAATTGCTTTGATGAAGGTCAAAAAAGCAGTGGGAAAGGTTCGAACTCGGGATCCTATTATCGGAAAGCATGCGCTCTACCAATCTTGAAAAGCCACATGCACATGAATGTGCATATAGCGCGAATTCCTGTATATACTTGTACAGGAAGTCGGACAGATGACCCCCTTGATCGACGTTCATGATCACAAATAAAATACTAATCATATATATACAAATAATGTCCCCATAGCCCTGTCTAATAGTGGTTACTGCAGTGTCCTCTTGTTCCGGAGTTGCAAAGTACTTAAATAACGTAGGCATTGTAATAATTACTAAAGCCAATATTAGTTAACTATAATAACTATAATAAGTTATAATTAAAAGTTATATTTCGAGTTATATAGCGCCAATTTTGAATGATGAGCGCTTTACAATGATATTATTAGCCCGGTCATAGGAAACAATGCAAGCCAGCGCACATTGTGTGCACCATCTCAACTCCCTGGGAGCAATCCTCCTAAGCGGCTCATGGGCATTGAGAAGATCTTGTACATGAGGGGTCTTACATCCTACAGGGTATTCATTTATACACCCGAGTATAAAGCATCAATAATTGTGGATAAATTGCTTTGATGAAGGTCAAAAAGGCAGTGGGAAAGGTTCGAACTCGGGATCCTATTATCGGAAAGCATGCGCTCTACCAATCTTGAAAAGCCACATGCACATGAATGTGCATATAGCGCGAATTTCTGTATATACTTGTACAGGACGGTCGGACAGATGACCCCCTTGATCGACGTTCATGATCACAAATAAAATACTAATCATAATATATATACAAATAATGTCCCCATAGCCCTGTCTAATAGTGGTTACTACAGTGTCCTCTTGTTTCGGAGTTGCAAAGTACTTAAATAACGTAGGCATTGTAATAATTACTAAAGCCAGTATTAGTTAACTATAATAACTTATAATTAAAAGTTATATTTCGAGTTATATAGCGCCAATTTTGAATGATGAGCGCTTTACAATGATATTATTAGCCCGGTCATAGGAAACAATGCAAGCCAGCGCACATTGTGTGCACCATCTCAACTCCCTGGGGAGCAATCCTCCTAAGCGGCTCATGGGCATTGAGAAGATCTTGTACATGAGGGGTCTTACCTCCTACAGGGTATTCATTTATACACCCGAGTATAAAGCATCTATAATTGTGGATAAATTGCTTTGATGAAGGTCAAAAAAGCAGTGGGAAAGGTTCGAACTCGGGATCCTATTATCGGAAAGCATGCGCTCTACCAATCTTGAAAAGCCACATGCACATGAATGTGCATATAGCGCGAATTCCTGTATATACTTGTACAGGAAGTCGGACAGATGACCCCCTTGATCGACGTTCATGATCACAAATAAAATACTAATCATATATATACAAATAATGTCCCCATAGCCCTGTCTAATAGTGGTTACTGCAGTGTCCTCTTGTTTCGGAGTTGCAAAGTACTTAAATAACGTAGGCATTGTAATAATTACTAAAGCCAATATTAGTTAACTATAATAACTATAATAAGTTATAATTAAAAGTTATATTTCGAGTTATATAGCGCCAATTTTGAATGATGAGCGCTTTACAATGATATTATTAGCCCGGTCATAGGAAACAATGCAAGCCAGCGCACATTGTGTGCACCATCTCAACTCCCTGGGAGCAATCCTCCTAAGCGGCTCATGGGCATTGAAAAGATCTTGTACATGAGGGGTCTTACCTCCTACAGGGTATTCATTTATACACCCGAGTATAAAGCATCAATAATTGTGGATAAATTGCTTTGATGAAGGTCAAAAAGGCAGTGGGAAAGGTTCGAACTCGGGATCCTATTATCGGAAAGCATGCGCTCTACCAATCTTGAAAAGCCACATGCACATGAATGTGCATATAGCGCGAATTTCTGTATATACTTGTACAGGACGGTCGGACAGATGACCCCCTTGATCGACGTTCATGATCACAAATAAAATACTAATCATATACAAATAATGTCCCCATAGCCCTGTCTAATAGTGGTTACTACAGTGTCCTCTTGTTTCGGAGTTGCAAAGTACTTAAATAACGTAGGCATTGTAATAATTACTAAAGCCAGTATTAGTTAACTATAATAACTATAATAACTTATAATTAAAAGTTATATTTCGAGTTATATACCGCCAATTTTGAATGATGAGCGCTTTACAATGATATTATTAGCCCGGTCATAGGAAACAATGCAAGCCAGCGCACATTGTGTGCACCATCTCAACTCCCTGGGGAGCAATCCTCCTAAGCGGCTCATGGGCATTGAGAAGATCTTGTACATGAGGGGTCTTACCTCCTACAGGGTATTCATTTATACACCCGAGTATAAAGCATCAATAATTGTGGATAAATTGCTTTGATGAAGGTCAAAAAGGCAGTGGGAAAGGTTCGAACTCGGGATCCTATTATCGGAAAGCATGCGCTCTACCAATCTTGAAAAGCCACATGCACATGAATGTGCATATAGCGCGAATTCCTGTATATACTTGTACAGGAAGTCGGACAGATGACCCCCTTGATCGACGTTCATGATCACAAATAAAATACTAATCATATATATACATGTCCCCATAGCCCTGTCTAATCGTGGTTACTACAGTGTCCTCTTGTTTCGGAGTTGCAAAGTGCTTAAATAACGTAGGCATTGTAATAATTACTAAAGCCAATATCAGTTAACTATAATAACTATAATAAGTTATGATTAAAAGTTATATTTCGAGTTATATAGCGCCAATTTTGAATGATTAGCGCTTAACAATGATATTATTAGCCCGGTCATAGGAAACAATGCAAGCCAGCGCACATTGTGTGCACCATCTCAACTCCCTGGGGAGCAATCCTCCTAAGCGGCTCATGGGCATTGAGAAGATCTTGTACATGAGGGGTCTTACCTCCTACAGGGTATTCATTTATACACCCGAGTATAAAGCATCAATAATTGTGGATAAATTGCTTTGATGAAGGTCAAAAAGGCAGTGGGAAAGGTTCGAACTCGGGATCCTATTATCGGAAAGCATGCGCTCTACCAATCTTGAAAAGCCACATGCACATGAATGTGCATATAGCGCGAATTTCTGTATATACTTGTACAGGACGGTCGGACAGATGACCCCCTTGATCGACGTTCATGATCACAAATAAAATACTAATCATAATATATATACAAATAATGTCCCCATAGCCCTGTCTAATAGTGGTTACTACAGTGTCCTCTTGTTTCGGAGTTGCAAAGTACTTAAATAACGTAGGCATTGTAATAATTACTAAAGCCAGTATTAGTTAACTATAATAACTTATAATTAAAAGTTATATTTCGAGTTATATACCGCCAATTTTGAATGATGAGCGCTTTACAATGATATTATTAGCCCGGTCATAGGAAACAATGCAAGCCAGCGCACATTGTGTGCACCATCTCAACTCCCTGGGGAGCAATCCTCCTAAGCGGCTCATGGGCATTGAGAAGATCTTGTACATGAGGGGTCTTACCTCCTACAGGGTATTCATTTATACACCCGAGTATAAAGCATCTATAATTGTGGATAAATTGCTTTGATGAAGGTCAAAAAAGCAGTGGGAAAGGTTCGAACTCGGGATCCTATTATCGGAAAGCATGCGCTCTACCAATCTTGAAAAGCCACATGCACATGAATGTGCATATAGCGCGAATTCCTGTATATACTTGTACAGGACGGTCGGACAGATGACCCCCTTGATCGACGTTCATGATCACAAATAAAAAAATATTAATATATATATACAAATAATGTCCCCATAGCCCTGTCTAATCGTGGTTACTACAGTGTCCTCTTGTTTCGGAGTTGCAAAGTGCTTAAATAACGTAGGCATTGTAATAATTACTAAAGCCAATATCAGTTAACTATAATAACTATAATAAGTTATGATTAAAAGTTATATTTCGAGTTATATAGCGCCAATTTTGAATGATGAGCGCTTAACAATGATATTATTAGCCCGGTCATAGGAAACAATGCAAGCCAGCGCACATTGTGTGCACCATCTCAACTCCCTGGGGAGCAATCCTCCTAAGCGGCTCATGGGCATTGAGAAGATCTTGTACATGAGGGGTCTTACCTCCTACAGGGTATTCATTTATACACCCGAGTATAAAGCATCAATAATTGTGGATAAATTGCTTTGATGAAGGTCAAAAAGGCAGTGGGAAATGCGCATATAGCGCGAATTCCTGTATATACTTGTACAGGAAGTCGGACAGGTGACCCCCTTGATCGACGTTCATGATCACAAATAAAATACTATTCATATATATACAAATAATGTCCCCATAGCCCTGTCTAATCGTGGTTACTACAGTGTCCTCTTGTTTCGGAGTTGCAAAGTGCTTAAATAACGTAGGCATTGTAATAATTACTAAAGCCAATATCAGTTAACTATAATAACTACAATAAGTTATGATTAAAAGTTATATTTCGAGTTATATAGCGCCAATTTTGGATGATTAGCGCTTTACAATGATATTATTAGCCCGGTCATAGGAAACAATGCAAGCCAGCGCACATTGTGTGCACCATCTCAACTCCCTGGGGAGCAATCCTCCTAAGCGGCTCATGGGCATTGAGAAGATCTTGTACATGAGGGGTCTTACCTTCTACAGGGTATTCATTTATACACCCGAGTATAAAGCATCAATAATAATAAATTGCTTTGATGAAGGTCAAAAAGGCAGTGGGAAGGGTTGGAACTCGGGATCCTATTATCAGAAAGCATGCGCTCTACCAATCTTGACAAGCCACATGCACATGAATGTGCATATAGCGCAAAATCCTGAATATACTAGTACAAGAAGTCGGTCAGATGACCCCCTTGATCGACGTTCATGGTCACAAATGAAATAGTAATCATATATATACAAATATTGTCCCCATAGCCCTGTCTAATACTGGTTACAACAGTGCCCTCTTGTTTCGGAGTTGCATAGTGCTAAAATAACCTAGGCATTGTAATAATAACTAAAACCAATATTTGTTAACTATAATAAGTTATGATTAAAAGTTATGTTTCGATTTATATAGCGCCTAATATGGATGATACGTGCTTTACAATGATATTATTAGCCCGGTCATAGAAAACAACGCAAACCAGCACACATTGTGTGCACCATCTCAACTCCCTGGGGAGCAATCCTTCCAAGCGGCTCATGGGCATTGAGAAGATCGTTCACATAAAGGCTTTCACCTTCTACCGGTTCCCCATTTATACACCTGAGAGCAGCAATAATTATTGTAGCCTATCTGATATGCGTCGAGCTCTATGGCAAGTGCACTAATCGCGTTTAAGGAGACTGACATCGGCTGACGCCCGCGCCGATGTCAGTCTCCATAAACGCGATTAGCCACTATATGCCCTTTCAGCTAGAAACCCCCAATATCTCATATTTTCAGACATATTTATACATAGTTTTAATTTAATGCTCAATACGTATACGCATGATAATGTTGAATATATATAACAAGTTCCAATTGGTTTCACGAGGTTACGTCTCTAGCTAGTCTAGCCTAGCTGGAAAATGTGGGTCTTTGGGGGCGTCTGGCGGCTACACCCCACCACTTAAAAAGTTTGGCACAGTCATTCGTTTGCCCTTCAGATATAAATAACAAGTTCCAATTCGTTTCACAAAGTTACCTTTTCAGCTAGCCTAGCTGGGAAAGGTCGGATCAACATCAACTTCATCCTCATCATGGTCACCATCTTCATCATCCTCACCATCACCATCATATTCTTCCTCATCACCACCACCATCTTCATCCTCATCACCATCATAATCATCCTTCATATTTCATCATGCTGACATGTTAGTCATAATAAACCAAAGTAGAGAATATGAATGTGCTGAATTTAATATAAAAAGGTTTATTTTGTATGTTTACATGAACTAAAGTTTGATTTTCAAATACACGCATCAATGTTTATCTGGTTAGTTTACGAGTATGTAAGTACTAATAAGCCTATGATATTAACTCCATCCATGATAAAATGCCTTACTATGAGTTCTAGTGTTGGCGGAGGCATAACAACTGTGAACAAGAACGTTGTATGTTTAGCTAGATCATTGCAAAAAGCTGGACATTAAACATAATGATTGCTGAATATGTAAAGTTAGTCTTGCCCTATGTTGTATGAGTTTGTACTTTGTTGGTATTATATATTGACAAATGTATATCGAAAACACTGAAATATGGTTCACTAATTACAATTACCCGGTAAAGATTAAACTATGTGTTTGTACTACATTTTTATTCTAACATATTGAACATATATATATATATATACAAACATTTTCAAGGAGTGATCAATTCAATTCAATACACATGCAGTACCAGGGTTGCCAACTTTGAGCCAAGAATGAGGCCTGAGGGAGCGAAGCAACATAGGGCTGGGGCAGAGCCAGATTGGGGGGGGGGGGGGGGGAGGGGGAGGGTTTGGGAGGGGGTTATCTCCCTCCCACGGTAAGGAAGATTTTGCATATATACTTGACATGGTGCAATTTGGTGCACGACATGCCATACATGTGTCAAACGTGAAACAGGAGTTTTCAACAGGAACTGTTTTTATCTCCACAGGTCAATCACCAAATGAACTGCACACAGATTGTGATAGAACAATGGTGCAAGCAAATACTAAACAAAATAACTAGGACTCATAAAACTTATAGCTAATATGTAATTTTCATTGTCAATTTTCGAGAACTTGTTCGTGTCAAACCTGAAAGAAATGTTGTCCATACAATATCTTTATGTCAAAACTCCAACATTGTAGTAACATTATGCTAAATCAAATTAAACACATTTAATGGCTGCTGTGTATTTTGAGGAAGGGATGATATCTACACACACGTTTTTCATTTGTAGAATCCAAATAACAGGTGTTCGACCTGACATTTTATTTGAATATTGAATTCGTCCCCATCCATCTACGAGAAAATATTCAGACGATTTAAATGGTGGACATTCCCTTGAGAGGGGTAGTACAATTTTGGTAGAGCTAAGCTTTAGTTACCATAAAACAACAACACTACAATCCAATAGTTATTATTTCACCATGCTTGAAGGTTATAGAAAATTACGAAGACTATGGAAGAAAAAAAACCTGTCATCATTCAAAAAGAGCCATTGAAACACAAGAAGGCGCTCTAAAAAAAACATTGGTTTGAACCATTTTTCATACAAAGTTATGCTCGTGATGTTGTGTTGAAATAATGATGATATAAAGAAATCATCAACAACTATTTAAAACCTCTTTTGAAAATGTTTGAAAAGTGTAAGCATTTTATTAATTTTTAGAAAAATCATCTTATAAATTTGGGGCCCAAATTTATTCCGACTGGAAATATTTTACATTTTACACTTGGTTTTCATTATCTCACAAACAAATTATTTTGTGTAGCACCCTCTTTACCAAAACTGAACTACCTCTTTAAGCGATAGGAATTTAAACAAAAAGTGACAATGCTTTCCATTTACTGAAACTTATGGAAAACATACATTTCAATAACATTCAATTTGGCCTTGATCATGTTGGTAATGGCTGTCTGTTAGGATCATTCACACCCCTGCTGTATGTACATGAATTATGTGGTGCTAGTGGCGACTAATCAAACGAAAGTCCACTCTACTGCTTTCCGCTTGAGGGAAACATCATTACTGGTTGTGCCATAGCAGGTTCTTTCATGGTTTCAAATAGATGGAATCCATTTGCATACCCACTTCAGTATTGATGTCCTTTCTCTGATGCATTGGGGTGATAAACTGTGTGGTAGACCCTATATCCATCGATACCTATATATAATTATATATATAGGACAAAAGAAAGAAAATGGGCATATCAGTGGCAATTATCAATGCATAAAGATAATAAAAATGGTTGGGACTAATATTCCAATTTGTCTTTTAGACGAAAAGGATTGACCCTGATAAGCACTCTATCAACAACAAAAACATATATGCAAACTGGGAAAGGTAAGGCCGATATTAATTTAATCCTAAGAATCGTAAGGGGTTGAGGAGCAAGAGATCATCTTCAGTTGAAAATGATGACTCCGCTATCAAGCCAAATTAACATGCACTAAATTAATCTGTAAACTCGACTTTGATGGTAATTCATCAACCAGATCCTGAGAAATCACAATTTCAAGCTATTTTAGAATGATTCCTGTGACCTTGACCTTTGACCTCATAACCCCAAGATTGTACCACTACATTGGCTTCATAAAATTCAGGTACCAGGTGTGATTAAAATCTGACATTCATTTCTTGAGTTTTTACAATTAAAGGCCATTTCGCATCTATAAATTCTGTGACCTTGAACTTTTACCTCATGACCCCAAAATGGTACGGCTACATAAGTCCTCTAAGATACATTCAGGTACCAAGTTTGATTGAAATCTGATATTTAGTTCTTGAGATTTTGCCATTATAAACAGTTTTAGCATGTATTTATAATATACCGGCAGTCATATGACCTTGATCTTTTAGACTCGTGTCCCCAAAAACTGACCAAATATTTTCCCCTTAAGAGACATACAGGTACAAAACTTGATGCTATTTTGTCTAAATAATGTGATCACAGTAAAACAATATGTTTGTAAATATATATAAGCCCTGTGACATTTTATCTAAAGGCCTCCAAAATCCAAAAGATACACATATTACTGGTAATGTGTCAACTGGTTCTTATGATATTGTACACCTTAGCAGTTATCATAAAGCCTTGTGACCTTTTATTCCATGATCCGAATATCAATCATATCATTGTCACCCACAATGTGGAAACATACCAAGTTACAAATTGATCCATCAACAGGTGCTCTAAGATATCACAAGACTCTTCATGGGACAAAATCTCTCAAGGGTCCCGACACATGTGTTGAGATATATCTGGCAAAATCTTACCCAGCATTAAAGGATGTTTCACAGCCTCTTCACATTGACATGCATCCTGATGCTAAGCTGGTCTAAGTGCTGGTCTAGTATGTGGTTGTTCAAACTGCCTCTCGATCAAATGCTGCACAGGTATGGTACTGTAGTAAACAAATACATATAAGAAGACAATAATACAAAAATAACAAAACATACACAAAATGGCGTTCTGCATTTATGCATTGCTATCATAAACATATATTTCCTCTAAGCTATCAAGAAGTATAGGTGAGTTGTATAAAATTAAAAAACTTTTTACATCTCAAGATATTGTTTTATATTTATAACGCGATTATATTAACACATTTAAATTATTGCAATGAAATATGGGGAAATACATACAAAGCTCATAAAAAATGATTCTTGCTCCAGAAACGTGCCATACGTATAATATCAAACAGTAAATTTGATACCCACTCACTTCCCCTTTTTGTAAAGTTAAAAACTCTTTCCTTGTTTCATCTGGTAAAACTAAATATATTAATTGTTATGTTTAAATTTCATAGGGGTATCCTCCCTGAAGTATTTGATAATATGTTTAAGACTAATATTTTTTTCATACATATCCCACAAATCAATCTGTCATCAACTCATCCTCAGCTCAATCGGTAAGGACAGCGTGTTACTAATAGGACCTTGGATTTGACGTGAGGGTTCGAATCTCAGTTTATTCAGTTTTTTGCCTTTATAAATAGTGGGGCAAAGCATTAAATAATCGAAGTCCAATTTTTACTTATGACCTCTTTTTATGTATGAAAATGAGTTCATACTGGAATCTGGGCTCGCTAGGGTACGAAAAAATAAGACCCGGCCTGAAACGACCTAGCCGATTGGCCTTCCTAACATCACAATTAAAGAATTTGCTGAAAATGATGACATTCTGGGAGAAACAAATCACTGTGTATGGCACCAAGTGATGTGAGGATGATAAGATGCATTTCAGTGTTTTCACAAAATCAAGGAGGGGTACAATTTTTGAAAATCTTACCCTGCATTTGGAGAGGTTTCACAGCCTCTTCACATTGACATGCATCTTGATGCTAAGCTGGTCTAAGTGCTGGTCTAGTATGTGGTTGTTCAAACAGCCTCTCGATCAAATGCTGCACAGGTTTGTTACTGTAGTAAAGAAATAAGAAGACATTTATACATAATAACACAAAAATATATACACAAAATGGCATTCTGCATTCATTGCTATCATAATATGAGCACTGGTTTCTCTTACAGCACGGAAAGATCAAGAAGTTAATTTGACACATGTTCATTGGCTATTACACTGAATTTTAGTTTTTCTAGAAGAATTAATCAAGTGTAACCATGTGTCAAATAAACCGTATACACGTCATACAGTAATTTGTTGTAAAATCTGACACAAATTATTGCTGTATTAACCAGGAAAGCAGAGTTCTTTTTCAATCAAACTTTCACACATCATACGGACATATCTAACAATAGGTGAATAGGTGAATAGGTGAACAGTTCATACTGGAATCTGGGCTCGCTGGGGTACGAAAAAATAATACGCGGCCTGGGAAGTCCTAGTCGATCGGCCTTCCTAACATCACAATAAAAGAATTTGCTGAAGACGATGACATTCTGGGAGAAACGAGTCACTGTGTATGGCACCAAGTGATGTGAGGATGATAAGATGCATTTCAGTGTTTTCACAAAATCAAGGAGGGGTACAATTTTTGAAAATCTTACCCTGCATTTGGAGAGGTTTCACAGCCTCTTCACATTGACATGCATCCTGATGCTAAGCTGGTCGAAGTGCTGGTCTAGTATGTGGTTGTTCAAACAGCCTCTCGATCAAATGCTGCACAGGTTTGTAATACTGTAGTAATCAAATAAGAAGACATACATAATAACAAAAAGATATAATACACAAAATGGCATTCTGCATTCATTGCTATCTTAATATGAGCACTGGTTTCTCTTACAGTACAGAAAGATCAAGATGTTAATTTGACACATGTTCATTGGCTATTACAATGCTGTCTTTCTATTTCAATTTAGTTTTTCGAGAAGAATTAATCATGTGTACCATGTACCATGTGTCAAATAAACCGCATACACGTCATACAGTAATTTGTTGTAAAATCTGACACAAATTATTGCTGTTTTAACCAGGAAAGCAGAGTTCTTTTTCAATGAAACTTTCACACATCATACGGACATATCTAACAATAGGTGAATAGGTGAATATGTGAACAGTTCATACTGGAATCTGGGCTCGCTGGGGTACGAAAAAATAAGACGCGGCCTGGAACGACCTAGTCGATTGGCCTTCCTAACATCACAATAAAAGAATTTGCTGAAGACGATGACATTCTGGGAGAAACGAGTCACTGTGTATGGCACCAAGTGATGTGAGGATGATAAGATGCATTTCAGTGTTTTCACAAAATCAAGGAGGGGTACAATTTTTGAAAATCTTACCCTGCATTTGGAGAGGTTTCACAGCCTCTTCACATTGACATGCATCCTGATGCTAAGCTGGTCGAAGTGCTGGTCTAGTATGTGGTTGTTCAAACAGCCTCTCGATCAAATGCTGCACAGGTTTGTTACTGTAGTAAAGAAATAAGAAGACATTTATACATAATAACACAAAAATATATACACAAAATGGCATTCTGCATTCATTGCTATCATAATATGAGCACTGGTTTCTCTTACAGCACGGAAAGATCAAGAAGTTAATTTGACACATGTTCATTGGCTATTACACTGAATTTTAGTTTTTCTAGAAGAATTAATCAAGTGTAACCATGTGTCAAATAAACCGTATACACGTCATACAGTAATTTGTTGTAAAATCTGACACAAATTATTGCTGTATTAACCAGGAAAGCAGAGTTCTTTTTCAATCAAACTTTCACACATCATACGGACATATCTAACAATAGGTGAATAGGTGAATAGGTGAACAGTTCATACTGGAATCTGGGCTCGCTGGGGTACGAAAAAATAATACGCGGCCTGGGAAGTCCTAGTCGATCGGCCTTCCTAACATCACAATAAAAGAATTTGCTGAAGACGATGACATTCTGGGAGAAACGAGTCACTGTGTATGGCACCAAGTGATGTGAGGATGATAAGATGCATTTCAGTGTTTTCACAAAATCAAGGAGGGGTACAATTTTTGAAAATCTTACCCTGCATTTGGAGAGGTTTCACAGCCTCTTCACATTGACATGCATCCTGATGCTAAGCTGGTCGAAGTGCTGGTCTAGTATGTGGTTGTTCAAACAGCCTCTCGATCAAATGCTGCACAGGTTTGTAATACTGTAGTAATCAAATAAGAAGACATACATAATAACAAAAAGATATAATACACAAAATGGCATTCTGCATTCATTGCTATCTTAATATGAGCACTGGTTTCTCTTACAGTACAGAAAGATCAAGATGTTAATTTGACACATGTTCATTGGCTATTACAATGCTGTCTTTCTATTTCAATTTAGTTTTTTCGAGAAGAATTAATCATGTGTACCATGTACCATGTGTCAAATAAACCGCATACACGTCATACAGTAATTTGTTGTAAAATCTGACACAAATTATTGCTGTTTTAACCAGGAAAGCAGAGTTCTTTTTCAATGAAACTTTCACACATCATACGGACATATCTAACAATAGGTGAATAGGTGAATATGTGAACAGTTCATACTGGAATCTGGGCTCGCTGGGGTACGAAAAAATAAGACGCGGCCTGGAACGACCTAGTCGATTGGCCTTCCTAACATCACAATAAAAGAATTTGCTGAAGACGATGACATTCTGGGAGAAACGAGTCACTGTGTATGGCACCAAGTGATGTGAGGATGATAAGATGCATTTCAGTGTTTTCACAAAATCAAGGAGGGGTACAATTTTTGAAAATCTTACCCTGCATTTGGAGAGGTTTCACAGCCTCTTCACATTGACATGCATCCTGATGCTAAGCTGGTCGAAGTGCTGGTCTAGTATGTGGTTGTTCAAACAGCCTCTCGATCAAATGCTGCACAGGTTTGTTACTGTAGTAATCAAATAAGAAGACATACATAATAACAAAAAAATATAATACACAAAATGGCATTCTGCATTCATTGCTATCTTAATATGAGCACTGGTTTCTCTTACAGTACAGAAAGATCAAGATGTTAATTTGACACATGTTCATTGGCTATTACAATGCTGTCTTTCTATTTCAATTTAGTTTTTCGAGAAGAATTAATCATGTGTACCATGTGTCAAATAAACCGCATACACGTCATACAGTAATTTGTTGTAAAATCTGACACAAATTATTGCTGTTTTAACCAGGAAAGCAGAGTTCTTTTTCAATGAAACTTTCATACATCATTCGGACATATCTAACAATGATTTTGGCATGGGATGAAAGACTCAAATGTCATTTTGGGCGATACCTGACAATTTCCAGGTGCACCTGTAAGGGTAGCACACCACTTGAGTCAAATCTTGTCAGTATACCAGGTCTCTACTTTTAACGGAAACACCACCCGTAATCGATAATCTTACAAATGAGTTTTAGTAGTCCAGTCCATTCCACTAATAAGTTCAGAAAAAATAGTTTCCAGACTAATTGTATAATTTGAATACCCATTACAATACTACAGTAATCGTTCATGGGTCTGCAGATAGAGACTAGTCCATTGTCTAGGATGTACGCATCTACCATGCTTTGAATGTATGCAGGTAAGAATTGGCGCACACACAATGTACGTTTACTTTGGGCGCTTGCCTTTACCAAACTCTCTAGCCTTAGCTTGGCAAAGGGGTACGTGTTTCTCAAAAATGGGCCATTTTAGCTTTTTTCCATTCCCAGGGTTTTCAAGGTCCAAATTGTAATTAAGCAAACTCCCGTATAAGCTTAGATTTAGGTTTCCGAGA